>MCJB01046744.1:0-41677 GCA_002018475.1 Nicotiana obtusifolia
CCCAAAACACTCGGTGGACCACATAAGGACCTTGCCAATTTGGCGCAAACTTTCCTTTGGGTTCTTCTTGATGAGGGAATATTTTCTTCAAAACCAACTACCCCAGTTTAAATTAGCAAGGTTTCACCATTTTGTTGAATGCACTGGTGTCACGACCCAAAATCCAACTAGTCTTGATGGCACCTAACTCCAACCTGCTAGGTAAGTCAATTAACAATAAACCAAATCCAATAAGATTCATTAAGAGAAGTAAAGATAATACAATTGTGCTTTTATACAAAGAATTCTCAAGGAGTGGTAGTACAATCATGAGCTTCTAAGATTTAGAGTTTACAAAGCTGGAATAAAATAAATACATCATCTATTTGAAATATACAGGAACAGATTAATAATTCTAAAGCTACCAAGAACAAGAGGCAGCTATGACCGGAACACAGGTACATCTTCAATGTCGGCTCCTACCATAGAAAGCAACATAAACATCCAAAAATCTGCACGTAAGGTGCAGAAGTGTAGTATGAGTACAACCGACCCCATGTACTTAATAAGTAACAAACCTAATCTTAGGTTGAAAGTAGTGACGAGCTGGGACAAAGGTCGGAATCCAACACCAATAGCCAACAACAGTTCATAACAATATAATAAAAGTGGTAAAAGAAATAACTCAGAGATGTGATGCTTAGCTCGTTAACAGTTATGAAAAATAGTCTTGCTTATCAGAATCTTTCACCGAAATTACCAAAATATGAGTGAGTCAGAAAAACTGTGATTTTTTCCAAAAACCTTTCAACAATAAATAAGATGTTTCATTATCAGATAGCATGAGGAAAGTACTTCTCTATGCCTACGTATCAGTGTGCACGTGAAATTATGAATATCACCAAAATCACGTGGCATGAGAAAATGCATCTCTATGCATGTATGTCAAGTATGCATGTCAAATTGCAATGCATCACAGTGATGAGCTCATGCACTCACACTCTCAAAGTAGTAAATCTCACTGTTTCACACTTTCCACTCATCACGCTCAATCACTCAACACACTTAGTCACTCATCACTGAATAGGACAGATCCAGCCCAGGGTAGATCCAGCCCTCAACACTCTCAATCACTTAGCACTGTACAGGGCAGATCTAGCCCTCATGAATCAATAGCAACTACGCTCACTGTGGGTGTGCAGACTTCAGAGGGGCAGTTCAAGCCCAAGCGCTATATAAGCCAATCATGGCATGAATCAATAAAGTCTGTTGCGGCGTGCATCCCAATCCCATCATGAATCAATAATAATTGCTGCAGCGTGCAGCCGATCCCATTAATATCACTCACAATCCGGCTCTCAAGACTCAACTCAGTCATCAATCTCCCCAGTCTCTCGGGATCACAATGTCATGAAAATCAGCCCAACAATGATGATATGATGTATCAATAAATGGCAACAGAGACTGAGATATGATATGCAAATGAATGAGTATGACTGAGTATGTAATTGCAATGTAAGCAAATAACACAATAGCAGAAATGACCTCAGTGGGTCTCAACAGGATAAGCATACATCCTAGACATGATTTCTAACATGGATCACAGCTCAATTACTCTAGCGCGTAGAGCAGAAACAAGATTAGGTCACCACACAGTACCACAAAATTAATCGAGTCATAAGTCACACGGTGCACGCCCACACGCCCGTCACCTAGCATGTAAGTTACCTCAACACCACACACATATAACGTAGATTTAGGGGTTCATACCCTCAGCACCAAGTTTAGAAGTGTTACTTACCTCGAACAAACCAAATCCAATACCGAGCAAGCCAAACGATACTCCAAAAATGCCATCCCGTGCGTACCGACCTCTGAACGGCTCGAAACTAGTCTGAAGAAACTCAAATACATCAAATAATGCCTAAGGAAATAATTCCAAATGATAAAGGTCGAGTCTTTAATCAAAAGCCCAAAGTCAACCAAAATGTCAAACCCGAGCCGCACCTTGAAACCCGACAAAACTCACAAAATCCGATACCTCATTCAATTATGAGTCCAACCATACTAGTTTCACTAAAATCCGACTCTGAATCGATGTTCAAAACTCAGAAATTCACTCTATGAAACTTTCGATAAAACCCCCAATTTCTCTTAAAAATTCATAATTCAATTACCAAAAACGAAGATAGATTCACGGAATATAATCAAAACCGAGTGTAGAACACTTACCACAATCCATGCAATGAAAATTGCTTCAAACATCGTCTCAATCCAAGCTCCATAGCTCCAAATATGAATAAAATGACGAAGCCCTCGATTTATAACTTCTTCCCAGCAATTTTCGCATTTGCGAACAAAGGACCGCTTCTACGGCGTTGCTTTTTGCGACAAAATTCCCGCTTCTACTGAAAACACTAGAGGTCTTCTCTTTCGCACATGCGCAACATGCCCTTCTTCTGTACAAGTGCAGGTGCGACACAAAACACGCTTCTGCGCACATACTGCCTTTGCTATCTTAGCTTTCACTTCTACGCACACGTAGGTGCACCTCTTCATCCGCTTGTGCGATGATCCCCCAGCAAGCCTGTTTTCGCTTCTGCAACCAATTTTCCGCGTTTGCGGACTCGCATCTGCATCCATTCTTCCGCAGATGTAGAAACACCAAAACCAGCAGTCCTCTGATCCGAACCTCGTCTGAAAGTCATCCGAGCCACTCGGAACCCTGCCCAAATATACCAACAAGTCCCATAACATAACAAGGACCTACTCGAATCCTCAAATCACACGTAACAACATCGAAATGATGAATCACACCTCAATTCAAACTTAAATGAACTTTGAACTTTCATCTTCCAAAACTGGCGCCGAAACATATCAAATCAACCGGGAATGAACTTAAATTTTGCACGTGTCCCAAAAGACATGAAGAAGCTATTCCAGTTCCCGAAACCACAATCCGAGTCCGATATCCTCAAAGTCAACTCTCGGTCAAATTTATGAACTTTCCGAACCTTCAAATTTCTAACTTTCGCCAATTAGCGCCGAAACCTTCTAGAAATACCCAAATACAAATCCAGACAAACACCCCAGTCCAAAATCACCATTCGGACCTAACGGAACCATCAAAACTCCAATCCGAGGTCAAATACTAAAAAGTCAAACTTGATCAACTCTTCCAACTAAAAGCTTCAATAATAAAATTCATTTCTCCAAATCGATTCTGAATAACCTGAAAACCAAAACCGACGATTCACACAAGTCATAATACATCATAAGATTCTACTCAAGACTTCAAATAGCTGAACAGAAGGAAAATACTCAAAACGATCGGTCGGGTCATTACAATTGGCCATCATATTTTGATACAACTAACCATGGCATATTGCATCCATTGTCTTCTCGTCAATGAGCATGAGTTGCTCCTTCCTGACCCGTATCCGTTCTACATTGTCCAACTTGGCTTCTTGAACGACCCTCAAGGACGGTATCTCGGCCTCTGCAGGTATTACAGCTTCAGTTTTGTATACTAATATGTATGATGTTACCCCCATTGGATGTCCTCATGGTGGTCCGATAACCTAGTAAGGCGAAGGATAATTTCTCGTGCCATTGTCTATGATTGTACACTATCATTCATAGAATCCTCTTAAGGTTTTTGTTGGCTGCTTCAACTGCTCCATTCATTTGTGCCCAGTAGGCTATAGAGTTACGGTGGATAATTCTGAACTTCTCATAAATTTCCCTCATAAGATCGCTGTTAAGATTAGCTGCATTGTCAGTGATAATTGACTCGGGTATCCCAAGCCGGCAGACTATGTTGTTACGGACGAAATTTCCTACTACTTTCTTCGTGACAGCCTTGTATGTAGAAGCTTCGACCCATCTGGTGAAGTAGTCAATGGCTACCAAGATAAAACGACGTCCATTGATGCAGCAGGCTCTATAGGTCTGATTACGTCCATGCCCCAAGTGGCAAATGGACAAGGCAAACCCATTATATTCAACTCATTAGGTGGAACCCTGATGAAATCCCCGTGGATCTGCCACTAGTGACACTTCTGCACATAGTGGATACTATCGCTTTCCATGGTCATCCAAAAGTATCCGGCTGTTAAATTCTTTTTGGCCAAGGTAAAGGCATTCATGTGTGGTCTGCATGTTCCTGCATGTATTTCTTCTAGCATCTGGTTGCTTCAGCAGTATCTACGTATCTTTACAGACCCAAGTCTTGGGTCTTCCTATACAGGACTTCACCATTGAGGAAAAAGTGATTCGCTAGCCTTTTGAGCGCTCGCTTCCAAACATTGGTGGCGTTCTCTGGATACTCACTTATTTCAAGGAACCTTTTGATGTCGTGGTACCACGGCTCACCACCTGGTTCTTCATCTACATGGAAACAGTACGTATGTTGATCCCTTATCTCTATCTCAATATGGTCGATGTAATTCTTATCTGGATGTTGTCTTTTATCCTCAAACTCAAGTCTGATTTAAACTTTCTGGGTTTTTGTTTGGCTGGTGGTTTGGCAGGATTGGTAGGCAATCGATGCAAAATGATATCGGTGCTCAATCCAGGCATGTAATCGTACGACCTTGAAAATACGTTAATGTACTGTCAGAGTAGCTCGACCAATTCTTCTTTCTGTTCTACTTCCAGACGGATGCTAATTCGAGTTTCTTTCACATTTTCTTTGCTTCCCAGGTTGACTACCTCTGTCTTTTCAAGGTTAGGATTTTTTTGGCTTTAAAATTGTTCGATCTCTTATGGGAGATTATCAGGCATTATGCTTTTGTCATATTCCTCGTAATCTGGATCACTTTGCTCGAGGATTTTGTTACATGTCATAATCGTGAAACGCTGGTTTTTATCATTTTGACTACTGAAAAACTAAGTATAAATGAAGCGATAAATAAGTTTGCAATAACTTTAAGAAAGCAACTTCTTTCATTTTATCAAAAGAGGAACGTCTAAGCATTTAAGGAAGCAATTGAAAAAAGAGTACATGCATGATTCAAACCTCAATTGATCGTGTGTTTTTCAAAACATTGTACAATTCCACACTACCAAAAGACGGGTTGACGATCCAATTATGCAAGTCCTCTCCTGGTTCGGCATTCCGAATGGTCGGTGTCTTGATATCAACTTTGTCATAACATTCCTCGATCATGGTCATGAGCAGACTTCCCATTCCATCGACGATATCGTCTTCATGTGTTGAGCTTTGACATGGACCCAAAACATGCTCTGGCAAAAAAGCTTTCTTCCCGAAGCCACCGGTATAAGTCTTTCCAGTTGGAGGATGATACCCTGTGCCGGCTCTACCTTTCTGCCCACTTGCCCCAACTGGCTCTATTATCCCATCTGATTGGGCTCCCAGCCCGATCCCTGGTACTTCATCATTTCTCTCATATCCATCTTTGATCTCTATGGTGAGTGCATACCATGATTCTGCTCAGTCTCCTCTATTTCCATGGTCTGCATGATCTCGACCGCATGAAAGCGACCCATCTAATCCTTCTGTAAATGGAACTGTATGTTCCAGATAAGCTGACTAGCTCTATTCACTGTGAACTATAATCTCTTGACAACCCCACTCAAAATTCACGCACTGATGCATGGTAGACGGGACTGTTCCCCCCATATGTATCCATGGTCTTCCTAGAAACAGGTTATATGAAGATGAAATGTCCATCACTTGGAATAGTATGGGAAACTCAACTGGTCTGATTTGCATAGCCAAATACATTTCCCCAATGACGTTCTTCGGTGACCCGTTGAAAGCTCTTACCTCACATGGCTTTCTTTTACTTATCTCAGGTGAATACCCAACTCTGCTAAGGTAGAGAGTGGGTTGATATTGACTCGTGATCCTCCAGCAACAAGTGCTCAGAACACCACCTTATCTCTACATTTGACAGTGATGTGTAAAGCTCTGTTGTGACCTACGCCCTCTATAGGAATTCATCTCTTCGGAAGGTGATCATATTCGCTTCGACCATCTTCCTGATGGTTGCTACTAGTGCCTTGCTGGTAGTGTTGCTTGGCATGTTCACTCTACTTAACACTTTCATTAGGGCGTCTTTGTGACTGTCAGAACTCATCAGTAGATCCATAATTGATATTTGCGTAGGAGTTTTCTTTAATTTTTCTTCCACGGAGTATTCTCTAGTTGACATTTTCTTCCAAAATTTTGCGGCCTTTTTTGAGTCTTTTCCCTTCTTGAATTCCTTCGATTTACTTCTTCCGGAGCGTAACACCTCCCTGACCTGGTCATTCCATGAGCCACTGCAGAATCCATCATCTTGGCTCCTTTCTACTAATATGTCCATGGGGCTATTTTCTATTCCTGATCCTCCTCATCCCTGATAACAGCGGTGGACTGTTACAGGTATGCCTGGACTATCACTGTAGGTTTTAACTATACGGTGATCATCGGAGTTCTTCGAGGTAGAACCCTAGCAGCCTCAGTATTTTCGATTATGATGATGGTTTCAAGTCATACTCTTCATCCAGGGTGATCATATTAGCTCCTTGATTCCAATGGTTTGGTAATGGGTTACAGTTCATATTGGGCGGAGCTGGGGTGCACTGAATGGCTCCACTTTTGATTAGTGACTCAATTTTATTTTTTAATCTGAAGCAATCATCGGTATCATGCCCCAGTACGCCTGAATGGTAGACACATCATTTGGTTACATCAAAGTCTTTTGAAGGATGCTTAGGGACCCTCCCTCCCGTCGGATGTATCAAGCCAACTCTCCTCAGTCTTTCAAATAATTGAGCCAAAGGTTCAGCAATCAAGATATAGTTTCTAGGACCTCTTTCTTCAAAATTTAGGTGAGGTCGGAGTGCATAGGTGGGTCAGTTTTGGTGAGTGGTAGTTTGAACTGGAGCATATGGTCCTGGTGGATTTGGATTTGTTTTGGAGCGATGTGGGCTATATTGAG
This sequence comes from Nicotiana obtusifolia, assembly GCA_002018475.1. Lineage (NCBI taxonomy): Eukaryota > Viridiplantae > Streptophyta > Magnoliopsida > Solanales > Solanaceae > Nicotiana > Nicotiana obtusifolia. The sequence continues at coordinate 6,930 of MCJB01046744.1, forward strand.
GTTAGGGATTATAGTATGGTTGTGTGTTGTATATTGGAGCATAGGTAGGCGGGTGTGGGGAATGGGTATTTGGAGAGTAAAAGTTGTTTCTATGGTGTGGATTGGACTGGTAATTGGGAACGGATGCTAATACCTCTTCCTTTACTTCTTTCGGCTGCCTATTAAGCCAGATTGAATCACTTTGCTAGCTGCTTGCAATGCATTCATAGATTGTACCTTGCCGAACTTTATGCCTTCCTCTAAAACGTCTACATCTTAACAAGTTCAGGGAACTTCTGGCCCATCATGCCCATAATTTTCTCAAAGTAGACTCCTTCCTAAGATCTGATGAAATACTTAGTCAACTCGATGTCATCTAATGGGGGTTGTGCTCTGGCGACCTCCGACCTTCATCGACGTGCATACTCTTGAAATGATTCTGACAGCTTCTTCTGCAAGTTTACCAAGGAAAATCTATCAGGGGTAATCTCTGTGTTGAACCAAAAATGGTTCATGAAATTTTCTTCCATATCCTACCACTCCCTCCAATTTCTAGGGTCTTGGCGAGTGTACCAAGTAAGTGCCTCCCTTGTCAAACTCCTTATCAATAGCTTCATTCTCAACTTCTTATTTCTTCCTACTCCGACTAGCTTATCACTATAGGCTCGCAAGTGTACAAGGGGATCAACTTCCTATCAAAGATATCAAACTTTGAAGGCTTGTACCCTGTTGGCATATCCACATTAGGGTGTATACGTAGATCCTCATAATCTAGACTTCCGCTCCCTCGAGCGACAGGAAGGTTCTTCATATTTTGCCTTAATGCCTGCAACTCTTAGGATACCGACTCTTCCTCCTTATACTTAGCTTCCCTTTCCATTTCAGCATATTGATCACCTTTATAAGGCAACCTGACTTTGACGGGCGCTGTGAAAGTGGGTTCTGAAATAGCACATATGGGATCAATATATATCTCGTGTGCAATAGTATGTGCCGCAGGTATCTGCTGGTTTTGATTGGTGGTGAAGGTGACGCCATCACGAGGAGGGGTATGAACTGTGTTGGTATGAACTAGTGGATTTTGAGGCGTTTGAACGTAATTTTGTATACATGGAGTGTGTATTGGAAGGTTTGGTGGGTTTGCAGGGGTTATTGGGGGTATAATCTGGGTGCTAGGGGCTGAAGTCAGAGTATTGTTTTCTTGGCAAGTAGTTGAAGGAAAGTGGTCGAGGATCGAATCTAGAGAAGGAAAACGGGGTAGTTGTGGGAGCGTTGTCCCAGCCAGATGTGCCAATTCCCGAATGTGTTGTACTTTCTCCCTTAACTATTCCCTCTCTTGGGACATCCTAGCAACATGTTCGTCATTTCGTGTATCATCCTTCTCTCCTTATCGCCCCAGGCTATCAGCAATTATTCAAGTGTGTTCGGTCGGTTTATCTGTCGCAGACATCTTCCCTTTCGATCTCAAGTTTTACAGTGGTTTTGCCAGTTTTAGGTCAACAAAAACCAACTTCTTATTTTGGGGAATAATAAAGTAATACAAGAAAAGAAAAGAAAAGAAAATAAAAAAGAACAGAAGTCAGTTTCAATGTGTGCACAAGTATTGGCACAAAGAGCAGTTAGTTCACGTGTTCGAGAAAGTGCATTTCCTAAAGTTCGAGGGACCTCTCTTTGCTGGAGATAGGCCTAAATCGCGAATATTTGACAAACAATTAGATTTGACACATTCAGATCTGAAGAAAATTTTGGTTTTCATAAATAATATTTGGATTGTTACAGGTGGGAACAAATGTTACAACATTGTTTTCGACATTCATAAGATTACATGGGCTCAACAAACTGGCACTTAAGGAAATGGAAGTGTTCGAGATAAATGATACAAGATGGGAAAAGGGGTGAAATCAACCAGCTTCTAGTGACTATCCCCAGAATCATTCCCCATTTCTTCTTCTTCTTCCGATTCCTCTTCAGGGTCTTCTTCAAACTCTTCTTCATCATCTTTGAGCTCGAGCTCTTCCTCTGGGTCTTTTTCTGGTTCTGTCTCAAACTCAATTTGTATACACTCAACTACTCGGTCTCCATCCTCGCAAGGTGGCAGCATATGAACAATTGACCCTGGGACCACTTGACGGTGCATGGAGCTAGTCACGAGGTTGTGCGGAAAAATTTCATGATAGATTTGTAAAGCCGCCACTGCATCTTCCAGCCAGGCTATTCCTTCCCTGCTTGGTCAAGCTAGCTCATCCTCTTCATTGATCCATGCATAGTATTCTGGAGTGCACCACGAATTTTGACCCATTGGCATTGTGATTAGATCGTCCCACTCCTCCTAAAGCCTCCTTATCCTTGATATTGGGATCTGCCATTGTACTCGTCTTCACACAGTGTCGTCCTCGTCCAGAGAGTTACATCCTGAATCAATCTGAACTGCCTAAGAACTCGTAGGAATGCATATGGCTGGATTCCCTCAAGTCGTATCAGCTCGATGAAATACTTTTGGGGAGTCCTTAAAATCTCCCTGCCGCTCAGCCATGACAGCTTTCAGTTTATCCACTCTCCACTTAGGTTGGTAAGCATCTCTCTCCATTCTTCCTGTCTGTGAGGGGAGACCCAATGCCTCATTCTCTCACTGTGACTTTGAATCATGTTGCTAATGCCCGCAAAGTAGTCAATTGTGGCCTCTCGCTGAAAGAAGTGCTCTGTGGCCCATATTTAGAGCAACAAGTTGCAGCCCTTGAAGAAATCGTACCCCCGAGAACATGCAGATAATGCTCTGAGAATTTCTGCTAACACCATAGGTACCAAGGTGGCTTGGGGGTTGCCCCAAAATGTTGCGAATACCACCGGCAGCAAGTTGACAATGATTTGTCCTCTTCTTTGTGGGAAGACCAAAAATCCTAGCAGTGCCAAAGAGAAGGTTATGGGTTGGAGGCTTTCCCAGGTTGCCTGATGATACTGAAACTCTCCTAAGTAACATTTATAGCTCTCACAATGTCCAAACCTGTTGAACAATTGGTCTAGGCTTACCCATCCATCTTTAATGTTCCTTAAGCTCCGACGAACCACCAAACACAAAGCATCAAGAAACCTGTAGCCGAGCATGGTGACCGGTAGTATCGGCTTCCTCCTTATAAATGGCAGTTATGTGAAACTGATAACTTGTTCCAACGTTGGCACCAACTCACAGTCACCGAATTGGAAAACCACTTTGGTCGGATCCCAAAATTCTATCAGCAAGCGGGTAAGCACCCTGTCGGCTCGGATGTTCAGTAAGGCATTCAATGCTCCTAGGTGCGTCCTCATTTCGTCTCCATGCTCTCGGCAGATATTCGTCCACCATGGATTTAGCTTGTTCGGTGCTCCCATTACCATATTGATTTCGGGGATGTTTTGGTTGATTTTTATTTCTGAAGAGAGTAGAGAAAGGGGTTTGATAAGTATTTTCTTCAGATCTTTGGTGTCTCGTCATGACTAGTTCGTCTTTCCAAAAAAGTCATGTCGTTCGGGTGCATGACCTGTTGACATTAGGGTGTCTTTCCTAATTGTGGGTCGATCCCAAGGACCGATTCACCTAATGTTTATGCTATATGACCTATGTTTGCTAGAGTAGAGTGTTTCCTAATTTTTGAGTTGGACAGATTATTGCGAGAAGTTATGTTAGTTGACTCGACAAAGCCATTCTCTGAAACTAAAGAAAGAGTGTGATGACAGTATATATAAAGCGGTAACAGATAGTGGGATGCTAGTAATAACATTTAAAGTAAGCAGATAAATACATAATGAGCAAGTAAGGCAAGTAAGCACATAGTTGCAAATTAAACACATTTAAACGACTGTATGAACATTCCTAAATTCCAAGTCTAGTCTAAGACTGCTAAGGTCGGAACGTAAGTGTGAAACCCCAGCAGAGTCGCCATATGTTTTCATCCAATTTTACACGAGTCAAAATAAGATTTAACTAGTGATTTCTCTGTTGATAATAAAAGAGAGTCGCCACCTAATATTTAAAGGTATATCAGGGTACTGATTAATTACTATGATCATTAACCCTATTAGTTTGCTAACCAGTGAGATTTGGGTAAGGGTTCTTGTTCATCTAAGGGGAAGGTATTAGGCACCCCCTCGAATCTATCTAAGGTAGATCCATAGGACTTAGATTATGTTTAAAGAATTAGATGTCTATATTATACTTAATTAGATCTTAAAGGTTTTATAGCTTACTCTATGTCTTGTTTTGAGCTTATCATTTTGAGTGAAAATAGTATATGTACTTTTAAAAGAGGGCGTAGTTTCACTTATAAAAGCCTTTGAGAAAAGTCTATATAATTGAAAGGATTTTGGAAGTGTGTATATATATATATATATATATATAATGTTTAGCTTTGTAAAATATGGCTAGGTTTAACTACTTTATCTTTAAAAAGAGTATGGCTACTTGTATAACTCTAGTAAAGTAATGACTGTTTAAATAAGTAAGCTTTAGGTATAACTTGAAGATTGATTCTCCAATTTTGTACTCGAATTCAAACCATTTAGAAAGTCCTCAATTGCAATCGTGTTTGATTCGCAGAAATAGCCAGCTTTTGGAAATTATTTCTGGTTCGTTTCGTTTCTGCTTATTTTAAAAAGCGAAGGCTGTTGACTTTGTAAATCTGTCTTAGTTTCAAAATTTCATGAAAATCGTTAGTGAAAATAATAGCGGAAGTTGAATCATGGAAATGACTAACAATTAAAATTAATTATTACTAAGTTGCGGTACTACTCTTCTTTTTCCACTTATGTTCTTTGAGGCTTGCCTATGTTGTGAATGTAACTCTACGAACTGGAAGAAAAGCATTCAATCAATGTCATCAGTGTTGGATACACAACAAACAACAGAAAGTTATTAAAAGCAATAGAGAAAAGAGATGGGACTCTTGGTTTGGGACTGAAGGAAATTAGGCCCAGCAGATAGCGAAAACAAATAGCAGCAGCTCTGATGAATCCAAGATTTAGGCGAAGAATTTGGACCTGAGTTCCTCGAGAACTCGGCAGGCCCAATTTAAACATATGTACAAAAACGAAAGAGAAATTCATTAGATATGAGGCCAATATACTATTCAGACATGAGTAACACCAATATAGGCCAAAGATAACTGTAATGATCAACAGTAAAGAATGCAAAGTTAATATGAAGCCACATATGGTAAAGCAATTTACAGTGAAAACCTTTATTTCCTTTGAACACTAAACCTAAAGAGATTAGCAAATGTCAATAGATTAAAGGCTTAGGATAAATTTTCATTCATGGCCAAGATACCCTTTGGATCCCTAGCATTTCAAAGTTCACAAGGGTCTCAAGAACCCGAGAAGTGCTTGTGTTAGGGAGAGCAGCTCAACCAAGAACTAAATTCTACTCCCAAATACCCCTAACTACTCACATTTACTCTTCTCTATAGTTTTAGGTGATAATGAGGCGCTCAATGTAAACCTCAATACCACAGTGGTGACTATACATAAGGAGAGGTATATTTCAAACAAATAACTGTTCAGAACACCAAAACATCATCAAATCTATCATAGTTTGCACACAAGCATACACTGTCCTATACTTTTATCAAGCCTAAGAGTACTCAACTGGATCAGCATAGTTGCTGGCAAGCAATGGGAGCATACAACACATTAATTAATAAAAGAACTCATAATAAGTAAGTCATGCATGCAGTTCAAAGGAGTATCAAAGGTGTCAGGTGTATCAACCTCAATACTCCTGCTAGCAGGTTCATGCTTATTTAAATCGATAGTTGTGGTCATGTACTTAGTTATGTATATACTCAGAGGAAATCTAATAACACTCCACTCCTCACTAAGTATCAGAGTTAACAGTATGAGAGCATACAACACATTAAATATAAGAACTCAGAATAAGTAGGTCATGCTGTTCAAAGGAGTATAGAAGGTATCAGGTGTATCAACCTCAATAATCCTACTAACTGAACCTGAATAGTGAAAGTTTAAACTTGGAAAGCATATTTCAGTTGTAAGCTAAGCAGATTAGTTTCTCATAATGAAGTTCTGCAACACATGGTTCCATCAGATGGTATTCAACTATAGTAGGTGCAAATTTCTATCAGGTTTCTAGGCATGACTTGAACTAAGTAGATAGCAACAGACAAACTAAGTGCAGAGGTTTATTAGAGCTTAATCCAGTTAATTTGAGACATTGTCTCATACAATGAAGTTCACAAATGCGATAAAATATTTATGGGAGTTGATAGAAGGTTCTTACGCTTATTTCTAAAGTCACAGAACCACAGAAGATCACATTGAAGAAGGAGACAGCTCAAACATTGTAAACTATCATACTTAAATTAAGTGGTAGCCTTAACTTAACATCATGTATTCATATCTACTTAGACCAGATATCAAGTGAATCATACAAACAATACTAAGACAAACTAATATAGCACACATGAGAGCTACAATAGAACACCTGAAGATTAAGACAACTATTTAGGTCGTTTGAAAGGTCTTTGTTATTCTCAAAAGCTATACAAGTCACCCAAAGACTTGTTCATTAGGATTACCAGAATAATTAACTAGTACATGGCTCTAATTTCAGAAAATTGAGGAACTTATAATTCTAGAGTTCAATGATCAGTTATTGATCAACAACAAACATATGGAGATGATCAACAATAACATATTAGCGATAGAGCCATTTAACAAGAGATAACAAAACAAGCATGCTTCCAATTAAACAATTAAAAGAGGAGAAAGATTAAGGTTCAGTGACCTTCTTTTGGGCAGCAAACCAAATAAAAGCTTCTTGTTTTTAGCTGTTAAGAATCTAATCTCATGCTCGAACAGTAGGCAAACTCAGAACGGGAAAGCGGAGAGATAAGGAATCGATTAAAATCCAAACCTTTGAAACTGTAAACTAAAAGCTTTGTATTATGTTGTTTTTTCATGTATTTCTTCTGTGTTAGGTGAGAGCATTGAAACTCCAATTTATAGTGGCATTCAATGCCTTAGGGTTTCAACGATTTAAAAAATGATAGTGGAAAGTGACGAAGCTCGGATGATGCAAGCAAACGAGTGAAAATCGAAGAAATCAAAGGGGAATATCATGAGAAGATTTACCTAAGTGGGAAGGCCGACCGTTGAAGGTTAAATCGGGGGGCAAAGCTCAAGAACCCAAAGGTCACTACATTTGACCTCTAGGTATAGAATCTTCATTATGAGAATGAGAAGAAGACATGCATGCTTCTATTTAACATAACATAACAAAAATTTGGGTATTTGATGTTTCATGCTAAAACTAGGGTTGTTCCTTCAGGCATTTAAATCCTAAAGACGAAAATAGGAAAGAGTTGAGCAGGGATCGTGGGTTTGAGAGACAGAAGGCATAATTCTCTGGGTAACTTGAGACCTTGCACGAATTTGTGCAAGGTTCTTATGACGGGCTTGATGATAGGAGTGGAGATAAAGGAGAGGAAAGGGGAGAGGGTGGCGGCTGGGTCAAAGGAGAAATGAATTAGGATTTGAGGGAGGGGCTGGTCATCTCTACGGATAAAAGTGGGAGATGGAAACGGCTGTTGGACCATTTGATCAACGGCTCCGATTATTTTGAGAGTTAGGCGTTTAAAAATGATTTTATAGAGAAATATCGATGGCGAGCCAACAACGGAGATAAAACAAAACAGGCTTTTAAATAAATAGAAAAATAAAATTAACCCTAGTCCATTGATGAAATGAATCAATGGCCAAGATGTTGTTGTGTTTGTTTGGTGAGGGAATGGGATGGGCGATGTGGCAAGCTCTGATTGGTTCGTGGAGTTTAGGGTGGATTGCCAAGGTGGATAAGATGGGGTTGTTTGGAATGGGTCAGATCCGTTTGAGCTTGGGTATTGCGCTAAAAATAATTTAAAGAATAGCCATTTTGTATTTAACTAGGCATTTGCAACTGTAGCCTTTTTTGTTTTTAACCCTTTTATAATTAATTTAAAAGAACTTAAATGACTTCAATAAAATGTAATAGAAATTATAATCATCAAATACACTACTAATTACTTTAATTAATTAATTAATTAAAAAATGCTTTATTTTCCCAGTCTTGACATTAATTTCAATTTATTGAAATAGTAGGCTAATTAACTAAAAATCAAAGAATAACTTATTAAATTAATTATAAAACCTATGTATGTATATAAAGGTTATTTTAGTAGTCTCAAAATAGTAAGTATGATATATCTTGTAATTATATAATACTAAATTATTAATTTCAACACAATTAATTACCTTTTTTTTTATAAAAATAGGTATTATTTATTAGCAAATATTTCAATGCATTTATTGCAAATCATTAAGTAAAAACAAATTATTTTAAAAGGGAGGGTCAAAATTGATCGTCAACACCGATCGGTGGCCCAGTCGATGCCAATTCACATGTTGCTATCAACATCAACCAACCGACTGATCTCGGTAACAGTGTTTACGGGGCATCCCGACCATCGGTTTGCGAGTCACCCGAATGGGGAGGCGTTGGAGTTAGCTTACGTTTGATTTTTGATGTGCTGCAAGCTCAGCGAGTTGCAATAGCACAACTGCAGATTCAAAATCATGCACACAACGTGGCCGGGTTAGAGCAGACACTTGGAGGGAAGAACGGATTGTCACAGAACCCGACGACTCTGGAATGGGGAAACTTATGATGTGATGAAAATGCTCGAAGCACTGACAAAACGGGTGGAATACGGCAAAAAAAAGATAGAGGTGAATGACAAAAAAGTGGAAACTTAAAATTCAAGGGTCGATCAGATCCCAGGAGCATCTCCGATATTGAAGGGACCGGATTCCAAAATGTTCATTCAGAAGCCTTTCCCCCCAGCGCAACACAAAAGTCAATTTTAAAAATGTTCTGAATGCCCGATATTCCCAAATACAATAGGACCACAAATCCAAACGAGCATGTAACCTCTTACACGTGTGAGATAAAGGGAAAAGAGCTCGAGGATGATGAGATCGAGTCGGTATTGCTGAAGAAATTCGGGGAAACCTTATCCAAGGGAGCAAAGATATGGTATCATAACTTACCTCCAAATTCTAGTGATTCGTTTTCTATGCTTGCAGATGCCTTCATTAAAGACCATGCCGGCGTTATTAAAGTTGAGACGAGGAAATCGGAGCTATTCAAAGTCAAGCAAAGGGACAACAAGATGCTTAGGCAATTCGTGTCGAGATTCCAGATGGAACATATGGACCTACTCCCGGTCCCAGACGATTGGGCCGTTTAGGCATTTACTTAGGAGCTCAACCTCCAAAGTTCGGTTGCGTCTCAGCAATTGAAGCAAAGTTTGGTAGAGTACCTAGAGGTTACCTGGGCCGATATCCACAACAAGTATCAATCAAAGATCAGAGTCGAGGACGACCAACTAGGGGCTCCCTCGGGGTCGGTTTATCCCAATAGAGCAAATGACAAGTCAAAACGAATAGTGGATCAGGAGTTGAGGCTGCCCCGAGACTAATACCAGCCTTACAACTCATATAGAAGGTGAAATGGACCCAGTCGCCATCTGACCAAGAACGATAGAAAAAATTATCAAGGTCCAAGCAATCGAGGGTTGCTATCAGAATATAAATTCAACATGGATGTAGCGAGTATAGTGTCAGTCATCGGTCGCATCAAAAAGACCAAGTGGCCAAGGACACTCCAGTCCGATCCTGCACAAAGGGATCACAATTTGATACGTAATTATCATGGTACACACGGCCACAGAACCGAGGATTGTCGACAATTAAGGGAAGACGTGGCTCGTCTGTTCAACAATGTGCATCTTCGGGAATTTATAAGTGAGCGAGCCAAAAAATATTTAAAGAAAAAGGATGCCAACAAGCAGATCGAGCAGGAAGAACGTCAACATGTGATTAACATGATTATCGGAGGAATAGACGTTCCACAAGGACCAATGATAAAATGCACCAAAGTTTCTATCACAAGAGAAAAACAAACTCGAAATTATGTCCCGGAAGGAGATATCTCTTTTAGTGATGAGGATGCCGAGGGAAACATTCAACCTCACAATGATGCACTGATAATAACTGTACTTATTAATAAATCTTGAGTTAAGCGTGTGTTAATTGATATAGGTTGTTCAACCAACATCATCTGATGGAGAGTTGTGGAACAAATGGGGCTGTTAGATCGGATTGTACCAGCAGTTCGAGTACTAAACAGGTTCAATATGTCATGCGAAACAATGAAGGGTGCCAGTCAACACAGTCGGAACCACTCAGCAAACGAAGTTCTATGTAATCAAAAGGTGATATGAGGTACAATGCCTTGTTTGGGAGATCATGGGTCCACAGCCTGAGGGCGGTACCATCGACCTTGCATCAATCATTGAAATTTCTAGCCCTAGGTGGAATCAAAAAGGTATATGGGGAACAACCGGCTGCAAAGAAGATGTTGGTTGTCGAGGAAGTGATCCCGGTGCCTGTGATCACAACATCAAAAGGTGAGGGACTGGTCGAAGAGAAAGGCACCAACAGACGAGAAAGATGACTTCGGGGTCCTGAGATCCTTCATAGAACCTAATGCCACCGATGCCACCAAGTCAACAATCGAGGAACTGGAACAGGTCATATTGTTCGAGCACCTTCCGGATAGAAAGGTATACATGGGGGGTTAATCCCCAAGCTCAGGAAAAAACTCAATGATTTTCTGAAAGCTAATGCCAATTATTTTGTCTAGTCGCACTTATATATGACAAGAATCCTACTAGATATAATAACTCACAAATTGAGTTTGGACTCGAATTTCTATTCTATTAAATAAAAGAGGAGACCACATGTAAGGCCCTATAAAATTGAGTAAGGTCAGTGCACCGCCATCAAGGCCCAGTCAGCTGCAGTGGAGCTGTTTCAGGCTTAATTAGGGCAACAGGGAATCCTACCACCAGGTTCAACCTGGTAGGAGGTTCTAGCAGCATCGGAGGCCCCCATGCCCTAGGTGTGGGAAAATGCATTTATGGGCCTGCTACATAGACCTAACCATATGCTACGGGTGCATATTATAGGTCACATTTAGAGGGATTATCGTTCGTCCTACCAAAATGTGGGTAGGGGTATGGCACAGCCAGCCAGTTCTATAGCTACTACATACACGGCATATCCTCCAGCTCAAGGCACTCCAGCACCCGTAGGGATTGGTGAAGCAAGGGGTGGTGCATAGAGTTTGGAAGGACCTAATTGGTTCTATGCTATGAGGGGTCGCCAGAGTTCAGAGACTTCTCTAGATGTTGTCACAGGTATGCTGGTTGTCCAATCTCTTGATGTGTATACTCTCATAGATCCTGGTTCCACCTTGTCATATATCACTCCTTATGTTGCTATAGGATTTAGGATAGAACCGGAATAGCTTCATGAGTCGTTCTTTGTATCTACTCCAGTAAGTGAATCTATTGTGGCTATGCAGATTTATAGTGACTGTATTGTCACAGTTCATGGTCGAGACACCATGGCCAATCTTTTTGAATTGGTGATTGTAGATTTTGACATGATAACGGGGATGGACTAGCTTCACTCATGTTATGCCTAGCTTGATTGCCGAAACAGAACAGTTAGGTTTGAATTTCCAAATGAGCAAGCAATGGAGTGGCAGGGGGATGATGTCATGCCAAATGGTAGGTTTATTTCTTACCTTAAGGAAGCAAAGATTATCAACAAGGGATGTATTTACCATTTGGTCCGGGTTATGGACACCGATCCTAAGGTCCCTATACTTGATTCTGTGCAGTTGTGAATGAATGTATAGGGGTCTTCCCTGATGAGCTCCCTGGTATCCCACCAGATAGGTAGATTGATTTTAGGATCAATGTGATGCCAGACACGTAGCCTATATATATTCCACCCTAGAGAATAGCGCCGACATAATTGAAGGAACTAAAGGAACAATTGAAGGATTTTCTAGAGAAGGGTTTCATCCGGCAAAAGTGTGTCACCCTAAGGGCACACCGGTTCTCTTTCTAAGGAAGAAAGATGGGTCACTGAGAATATGTATTGACTATTGACAGCTCAACAAGGTCACAATCAAGAAGAAGTAAACTGCTGCCAAGGATAGACGACTTGTTTGATCTGTTGCAAGGTGCTAAGTACTTCTCGAAGATTAAATTGAGATCGGGATATCACCAGTTGATGATTAGGGAGTAGGATATTCCGAAAATAGCTTTCAGGACCCGGTATGGGCACTTTGAATTTTTGGTGATGTTATTCGGGCTAACAAATGCCCCGACAGCTTTCATGGATCTTATAAATTGAGTCTTCAAGCCTTTCCTTGACTCTTTCATGATAGTGTCCATTTTCGACATCCTTATGTATTCGCAAAGGCGAGAGGGCCATGTCGATCATCTTAGGGCAGTTTTGCAAACTCTGAATCAACACAAATTGTATGCGAAATTTTCGACATGTAAATTTTTGCTTGAATCTGTCACTTTGTTGGGTCATGTCATCTCTATTAAGGGGATCAAGGTTGATCCTCAGAAGATCGAAACTGTGAAAAATTGGCCTAGAACTACAACTCCAACGGAGATACGCGGTTTTTTGGGCTTAGCTGGGTATTACAAGAGGTTCATGGAGGGGTTCTCTACTCTTTCCTCTCCATTGACTAAATTCACGCAGAAGGTAGTTAATTTCAAATCATCAGATGCTTGTGAAAAAAGCTTCCAAGAGTTAAAGTCAAGATTGACTACAGCACCGCTGTTGACCTTACTAGAAGGTACAGGTGGGTTTGTGGTATATTGTGATGCTTCAAGGAACGAACTTGGGTGTGTATTGATGCAACACAGCAAGTTGATCACTTATGCTTCTAGGTAACTCAAGAATCATGAGAAGAATTATCCAACACATGACTTAGAGCTTGCGGCAGTGGTATTTGCATTGAAGATTTGATGACATTTTTTATATGGGATCCATGTGGACATATTCACGAACCACAAGAGCCTTCAGTATATTTTCAAGCAGAAGGAATTGAATATGAGGCAGAGAAGATGGCTTGAGTTACTCAAGGACTATGACATCAGTATTCTATATCATCCAGGGAAGGCTAACGTTGTGGCAGATGCTCTTAGCCGAAAATCCATGGGTAGTTTGGCTTAGTTGGAGGCAAATCGAAATTTGTTTCCCAAGAATGTTCACCGGTTGGCCGGTTTGGGAGTTCGGCTCATGGACTCTTGCAAGGCGGGTTATTGTGTAAAATAGGGTTTCAGAAATACAAAACCATGGATTTTTCTCTTGGCATGAATGATGGTATGCTAAGGTACGTAGGGCGATTATGTGTTCCAAATGTTGACGGACTCCGGGAAAGAATCATGACCGAGGCTCATAGTTCCAAGTATGTCGTGCACCCGGGCTCTACGAAAATATACCATGATCTCAAGAAAGTCTATCGGTGGAATGAAATGAAAGGGGACGTAGCGGACTTTATTGCGAGATATCCAAACTATCAGCAAGTGAAGGCCGAGCACCAGAAGCCCGTTGGCTTAGCATAGAATATAGAAATTCCAATATGGAAGTGGGAGATGATCAATATACACTTTATGGTAGGCCTACCTCACACGCCTCGTAAATTTGATTCGATTTGGGTGATTGTGGACCGGCTCATGAAACCAGCACACTTCTTACCTATTTAGGCCACCAACGTAGAAAAACAATATGCTCAGTTGTATATCAAGGAAATAGTTAGGTTGCATAGCACTCCAGTTTATATCATCTCAGATCGGGGGGCACAATTCACAACTAATTTTTGGAAGAAATTTCAGCAAGGTTTGGGTACTCAGGTGAATCTTAGTACAGCCTTCCTCCAGAGACAGATGGAAAAGCCGAGCAGACTATTCAGACACTTGGGGATATGTTGAGTGCTTGTATTCTTGACTTCAAGGGTAGCTGATATGACCATTTTCCACTCATAGAATTTTCCTATAGCAACAGTTACCATGCTAGCATTCAGATGGCACCGTTTGACGCTCTATATGGTAGGAGATGTAGATCTCCCATTAGGTGGTTCAAAATTGGGAAAGCGGAGTTTATAGGGCCAGACCTCATGCATCAGGCTATGGAGAATGTTAAGAAAATTAAGGAATGGTTGAAAACTACTCAGAGTCGCCAGAAGTCCTATTCAAATGTTCATCGCAAAGATTTGGAACTCAAAGAGGATGATTGGGTATTCTTGAATGTTCCCCCATGAAGGTTACAGTGCGATTTGGGAAGAAAGGGTAATTGAGTCCGAGGTATGTCAGACTATACAGAATCATTCAGTGGATTGGTCAAGTGGTTTACAGGCTTTAGCTATCTCCAGAGATGTCCTTAGTGCATCCGGCGTTTCATGTGTCTATGTTGAAGAAGGTGGTTGGAGACCCATCACGCATTGTTTCAGTAGAGGCTATTAAGGTTAATGAAGAATTGACTTATGAGGAGATTACAGTTGCCATTCTTGATAGGTAGGTCTGAAAGCTGTGGAATAAAGATATTGCCTCCATGAAAGTGCTAGAGCAAAACCAACAAGTTGAAGAGGCCACCTGGGAGGCCGAGGAAGAGATGAAGAAGAAATACCCTCATTTGTTTGAATAACTAAGTGGTGTGTTTTATATAACGTTAAGATCTTACATTCTATAAATTATGTTCAACTTGTACGATTTATGTCGAAGATGCCCCATTTTGGTAATATAATGCTTATGACGTTATAGCCAATGTTGTTTTCATGTTGTGATACTCTATTGGGATATGAATGTGTTGTTAGGATTGGTTTCTGGGGTTCTCTGATAGGTGGATAGGCCCAAATATAGGGGACACATTGCCAAAATTTTCAAAAATTTTGGGGGAGTTCGTCAAAAATTTGGGATTTCTGCTGTGTGAGAGAAGCCATGTTGGGTGTTTTGGACGGACTCTATTCCTCATTAAAGGAAGAATGATCCTAAGCGGGGGAGTATGTAAGGCCCCATAAAATTTTACCAAGAATAGTAGGTTTTGTGGTGCAGAGGTAGGCTAACCTGTTTGAAGGTTGTAGATAACTTTCGCGATGAGCTTGCGTGCCGCGGTACGGGCTTTTTGGGTTATGCAAAACATTGAGGAGTTGGTGGAAGAAATTGGCATACAAAGCATTTCTGCGGTCCCTTATACGGCCATAGAACCGCTGCTGAGTTGAATAGGAAAAGCTTAATTTTGAAGGTCGTTTTGCAGTCAATTATGTGGCCGCATAACTGTTTCCGGACCGCACTTCCATCGCAAAACCAGCATGAGGATTTACTTGAGGGAGGTTTCGCGGTCCATTATGCGACCTTATAACTTATCAGCGGATCGTAGATCTGCCTCGGACTTGAACAGGCGAGCCTAGTTTTGGAGATCAATTTTGCGATCCCTTTCGCGGACTGTAAACCTGATTTGTGGTGCACTCTGCGACTGCATAGTTGAGTTCGGAGGTCCCATTTTGTGTATTTTTAAACCCAAACCAATTCTAATAAAAGGCATAAGGAGGTTTTTTGGGAGAAAAAATCTGATTTTTAAGAGAGGGGGGAGGGACTAGCGAGAGAAGGAGGATATCCCCACATCTTCCACTTCAATTCCTTGCTCAAGCCTTGGGAATTCAACAAAGAAAGCTTGCAAATCTTCTTCTAATAGGTAAGGTTCCATACCCCTATTCCTCAATTTTGAATTAGGGCAATAGATGGGTAATGGAGAGTGTGATTTTTGGGAGTGGGAGTTCTTCTTTGTGCATGCATGTAGCAATCAAGGTGGTGGGGGTTGATGAACTAATAAGGGTGAACTATTTGTTGTGAGATGAAGGATCTCTACCTTAAAAACCTTGTAGTTGAGTTGCACACTTAGTTCTTGATAAAATGCTTAAATGAACTGAATACATGAACCCTTTTCTAATTATGGGTTAATTTTGTAATATCTCTGATCGATTAAAGTCCCTAGATGTTTCAGAACATTGTAGTAACCTAAGGGAAGCTCAAGTGAGGTATGTTGGCCAAACTCTTTCCCTAGAATCGTATTCCTCGAAATTCTCGTAAACTTCGATTATGGTTTGATCAGGTTTCTACTTCCGTCACTACTGTCTGCTTCTATGGTTAGCTGGTCCTTGCCTATAGTTTGATTCAGGTCTCGATTGTATAGTGCTATGCTCCTCTTTTATGCTTATCCCCAATGTTCTTTGAACTCTTACATGCCTATGAGCTGAAGATATGATTGTTCACAATGTTTCAAATATCCTTAAATGTTATAAGATGATTTTTGAGAGGTAAAGAAAGAATGAGAGTATGAATTGCGAAATGCATCCGTCGTGCCAAAAATGATGATTTACATACGAGGCCAAGAGTGCCACTGAAAATGAAAGAAAGTATGAAAGGCTATGAAAAGTATATGATCCTTTTATAATAAATGCTTTTGGGAGTATCATTAGGTCACCGAGGAAGGTTTGGTCATAAATACCCAAGCCTGAAACTATACGTGTCGGTGTAGGAATTGATTGAGGGATAAATTCCCATTATATTATACTGAGATTATTCCCCTTAATTGAAATGAGTTGATTTGAGAGCTAGCGAAGACCGCGTCGACCCACACAGCATTATGATGAGACGGCTTAGCCGATCGGGCAAAGATCGGACGCCATGCCGCGCACATGGTGATGTTGTGTTTCTATGTCAAGCCTCTTACTTTGGGGTGAGACGGCTTAGCCGATCGGGCAGAGATTGGACTCCGTGCTACAAGCACGGTGGTATATCGATTTCTTAAGATCTCCCAACCTAAAACACTGATTATTTCTTGAAAATTTACCTCACTCTTGGCTTGGTGTTTTAATATTATTTGGTTTTATCATTGAATTCATGTTCATCTCCTTCTGTACTGTTACTCTATTCATTGAGAGGGTGTTTACGTTACATACTTGTAATATTCCATGTGTGTTAATGTCCTTTTTATCGGGGATGTTGCATCTTTAATGGATGCAGGTGGTTCCACAATAGGGGACATCGATCACTGATAGCGATACACCCTCTTCTCAGTTGACTTGGTGAGCCCCACTTCATATCGGGGTCTTGTGTCTTTTGCTTCTTCTATATAGTGATTTGAGGAATAGCTCGAGCCTTATCGCCAGTACTATCATATTACTCTTTTGTATCAATTAGAATCTTCGTAGGTATAGTGTGGGTTGTATTTGATTTGGGAAAGTAAAACTAGAAATGTTGTACTTGTAACAAATGTTTCCAGTTCTAACCTACGAGCATGTAATGTATTCTTAGAAATTGTAAATATGGTTTCTAAAAGAAATGAAATTGGTGTTGTACATGTTACTCTTTCGTTGTCTAACTCGTGATATTCATCTTCTCATTATACATGGATAAGGTCAGGTAGAAAGCATCAAGTAGGCTTGGTTGAATGGGATATCTCGGTTGAGCGTTGGTCACTCTCCCCAAGGTCGGGGCGTGGCAAGCTTGGTATCAGAGTCTAAGGTTTTAAAGTGTCCTAGGATGTCTCAGAGCCGTGTCTAGTAAAGTCCTTCTTATCAATATGTTGTCAACCACATCTATAATTAGGAGGCTACTTCGGCATTTAGGAATGTCACCCTTCTTTTCTATTCTAGATAGTGTGATAGAGCTTGATTACAAGACTGTTCCTTTCTTTTTATCTCGTGCATTGTTCTAATTTCTAGTACATAGCGCCTAGGAAAAAGGAGAGAAGTGATCAAAGAGCCAATTCTAACTCATCTTCATAATCTGTTTGCTCCTCATGCAGGAACACAGGAAGCAGTCAGTGATGAAAGAATTACTATTCACTCAACAACTGACACAGATAAAAGGAGCAAACTATCTTAGCATCAAGTGCAACATTAATTTTAGCAGTAGGATAGCCCCTTCCAGTAGCAGAAATATCCAACAAATAAGTCATCTCCCTCTGAGAATGAGTCTGACAGGACAGCCTTCAAGTTACAACAACACAAACAGAGCAGAATACTCACCTGACCAACCGGAAAATCTGGAAGCAAAGCAGCTTTCATCGATGATCAATGTCAGCATCAGCAGCAACTGGAACATCTGGAAGAGCAGTAAGAGCAGAATCAGAACCAAAAGCAAGAAACATCACCACCACTTCACAACTACATGGATGCACTATACCAGTAATCTTCAATCTTGCTTTCCTAGTCATAGTCAAAGCAAAATTGAAGAATACTATCCTTTGTCATATAACACATTTTTTGGAAAACTTTTGTATTTTGTTAGAAATAGAATCAATTTTATAAGATGGACTCTACTTCAAATCACTCCTTTAATAGAATTAGGAACATCTAAATTTTGTACAGTTGACCTCACTGTTTTTGTATATATGACTGTCGATCCATGTTATAAGATCGACAGCCATTACATCACTATAGGTCTAACTCACCGTAGCTATCTAGGTACAGTTGGTCAACAAATGAGGGTGATCAAGGATGTACACCTTCCCTATATGGAGGTTAGGTCGATGCCCCCCTCCATCATTGTACTTTCTATTATTATATTTATGAAAATCAGCCCTACTGCATTAGAATCTGTACACTGTTAGAACACTATCCAGTGGTATTAGTGTGTTATCATGCTCATTCTGGAGGTGGGATAATAGTGTACGGTGTTATAATGCAGTGAGGTAATTTGTTTTAAAAAAAAAAACCCAGGAGTGGCAGTTGATTCTATATATGATGCTACCGGTGAGCACCCGAAGGGTAAGGATATTCCCCCAACCACAACACCGCTTGATTCTACTACTCCAACTGATACTCCGATTCCACCTCCAGCCTCAACTTCCAGTCCTAGAGTTTCTGATGGGGACCTTAGGCGTGCCATACAGATGTTGGCTCAGATTGTGGCTTCCTTGACCCAATGGTCGAATGTTGTGCCTACTTCCTCTAGCCAGCCAGGGGATTCCACTAGCACCAGGGTGAATAGGCTTCTACAGTTGGATCCTCCAATATTCACGGTTGCTAATCCCGAGGAGGATCTCCAGGACTTTATTGATGAGATGTGCAAGACTATTCGAGTTATGCATGCCACTGAGATGGAAGCAGTGGAGTTGGTCTCCTACCAACTAAAAGAGGTGGCATATTCTTGGTTTGAACTGTGGGAGGAGTCCCATGAGGAGGGAAGCCCTCCGGCAAAGTGGAGTGAGTTTGTCGATGCCTTCATTGATCATTTCTTGCCTGCTGAGACTAGGGCAGCCCCTATCGCCGAGTTTGAGAACCTGAAGCAAGGTAGCATGAGTGTGTGCGATTACCACATGAGGTTCGCGAGCCTGCCCAAGTATGCCATTTACATGTTGCCCACTATGGAGGCTAAGGTGTGTCGGTTCGTGCAGTTCCTCAGTCCCTTGGTTACTAATGAGGCCGCTACAGCTGCCTTGAATTCTTATATGAACTATGGGCAGATGGTGATATTTTCTCAAGACACAAAAACCTTAAAATTGAAGAATAGAATGGAGCGAGAGGGTAGCAAGAAGGCCCAGTCAGTGGGCAACTTTGTTGGTTCTTCCAGTGGCGGTAGTGGCAGAAGGTCAAAATTAGGGGAGGGTTGTTCGGGCCATCACAATCCTTTGCTCAGTCTTTGGTTAGTGCACCGCCATTAGGGCTGGGTCAGCAGCAGTGGAGCCATTTTAGGTTGAGTTAGAGCAACAAGGGATCCTACCACCAGGGTCAGGGTCAGCCTAGCAGGAGGTTCCAGCAGCAGCGGAGGCCCCCCTACTACATGGACCTACCCATATGCTACGGGTGCGGTATTAGAGGTCACATTTAGAGGGATTGTTGTTCATCCCTCAAGAATGTGGGTAGTGGTACAGCACAGCCAGCAAGTTCTGCAGTTACTACATCTACGGCACCTCCTCTAGCTCGAGGCACTCCAGCACCCACAGGGCCTGGTGCAGCTAGGGGTGGTGCATAGAGTTCGGGAGGAACTAGTCAGTTCTATGCTATGAGGGGTCGCCAGAGTTCAGAGACTTCTCCAGACGTTGTCACAGGTATACTAACTGTCCAATCTCTTGATTTGTATACTCTCATAGATACTGGTTCGACCTTGTCATATATCACTCCTTATGTTGCTATAGGATTCGGGATAGAACCGGAATAGCTTCATGAGTCGTTCTCTACATCTACTCTAGTTGGTGAGTCTATTGTGGCTACGCGGGTTTATTGGGATTGTATTGTCACAGTTCATGATCGAGACACCACGACTAATCTCGATGACTTGGTGATGGTATATTTTGACATGATAATGGGGATGGACTGGATTTACTCATGTTATGCCAAGCTTGATTGCCGAACCAGAACTTTTAGGTTTGAATTTCCAAATGAGTCAATAATTGAGTGGAAGGGGGATGATGTCATGGCAAAGGGAAGGTTTATTTCTTACCTTAAGGCAGCAAAGATGATCAATAAGGAGTGTATTTACCATCTGTCCAGGTTATGGACACCGATGTTGATGTCCCTAGACTTGAGTTTGTGCCAGTTGTGATTGAATTTCCGGGGGTCTTCCCTGATAAGCTCCCTAGGGTCCCAACAGACAGGGAGATTGATTTTGGAATAAATGTGATGCCAAAAATGTAGCCTATATTTATTCCACCCTACAAAATGGCGCCGACAGAATTGAAAGAACTAAAGGATCAGTTGAAGGATTTGCTAGAGAAAGGTTTCTCCCGGCTGAGTGTGTTGCCTTGGGGCGCACCGTTTCTTTTTGTAAGGAAGAAAGATGGGTCACAGAGAATGTGTATTGACTATCGGCAGTTCAACAAGGTCACAAACAAGAACAAGTAAGTTGCCGAGGATAGATAATTATTTGATCGGTTACAAGGTTTTAAGTACTTCTCCAAGATTGATTTGAGATCGGGATATCAAAAATTGAAGATTAGGGAGCAAGATATTCCGAAAACGGCTTTCAGGACCTGGTATGGGCACTTTGAATTTTTGGTGATGTCTTTCGGGCTAACGAATGCCCGGTAGCTTTCAAGAATCTTATAAATTGAGTCTTCAAGCCTTTCCTCGACTCTTTCATCATAGTGTTCACTGGACGACATCCTTGTGTATTCACAAAGTTGAGAGAGCCATGTCTATCTTCTTAGAGTAGTTTTGCAAACTCTGAATCAACACAAATTGTACGCGAAGTTTTCGAAGTGTGAATTTTGGCTTGAATTTGTCACTTTCTTGGTCATGTTGTCTCTAGTGAGGGGATCAAGGTTGATCCTCAAAAGATCACAGCTGTTAAACATTGGCCTAGACCTACAACTCCAACAGAGATTCGCAGTTTCTTGGGCTTAACTAGGAATTACTGGAGTTTTGTGGAGGGTTTCTCTACTCTTGCCTCTCTATTGAATAAATTGATGTAGAAGGCGGTTAAGCTCCAATGGTTAGATGTTTGCTGAAAAGAGCTTCCAAGAGTTGAAGTCAAGATTGACTACGGCACCGGTGTTGACCTTACCAGAAGGTACAAGTGGGTTTGTGGTATGTTGTGATGCTTCAAGGATTTGACTTGGGTGTGTATTGATGCAACACGGCAAGGTATTCGCTTATGCTTCTAGGAAACTCAAGAATCATGAGAAGAATTATCCAACACATGAATTAAGGCTTCCAACAGTGATATTTGCATTAAAGATTTGGCGTCATTATTTATATTTGGGTCCATGTGGACATATTCACGAACCACAAGAGCCTTCAATATATTTTCAAGCAGAAGGAATTGAATTTGAGGTAGAGAAGATGGCTCGAGTTACTTGAGGACTAAGGCATCGATATTCTATATCATCCAGCGAAGGCTAATGTTGTGGCGGATGCTCTTAGCCATAAATCCATGGCTAGTTTGGCTCACTTGGAGGACATAGAAGGCTGTTGGCCAAGGAAGTTCGCCGATTGGCCGGTTTGGATGTTTGGCTCTCGGACTCTAGTGAAGGCGGGGTATTTGTGCAAAATAGGGTTGAAGCATCACTTGTAGTGGAGGTCAAGGAGAAATAATACAATGATCTATTGTTGGTGCAATTGAAGGAGGGGATTCATAAGCATAAAACTATGGCTTTTTCTCTTGGCACGAATGATGGTACGCTAAGGTACCTAGGGAGATTATGTGTTCCAAATGTAGACGGTCTCCGAGAAAGAATCATGACCAAGGCTCACAATTCCAAGTATTCTGTGCACCCGGGCTCTATGAAAATGTACCATGATCTCAAGGAAGTCTATTGGTGGAATGACATGAAAAGGAACGTAGCGGACATTCTGGCTAGATTTCTGACTTGTCAGCAAGTAAAGGCCGAGCACCAGAAGCCCGGTGGCTTGGCATAGAATATAGAAATTCCAATGTGAAAGTGGGAGAGGATCAATATGGGCTTCGTGGTAGGCCTACCTCACACGCCTCTTAAGTTTGATTTGATTTGGGTGATTGTGGACCGGCTCACGCAATCAATAAACTTCTTACCTGTTAAGGCTACTAGCATAGCAGAACAGTATGCTTAGTTGTATATTAAGGAAATAGTCAGGTTGCATAGAACTCTAGTTTATATCATCTGAGATCGGAGGGTATAGTTCACAACTAAGTTTTGGAAGAAATTTCAGCAAGGTATGGGTACTCATGTGAATATGAATATTAGTACAGCCTTCAATCCATAGACAGATAGACAAGCCAAGTGGACTATCCAAACGTTTGAGGATATGTTGCGCGCTTATGTTCTTGACCTCAAGGGTAGCTGGATGATCATTTGCCATTCCTAGAATTTTCTTACAACAACAGTTACCATGCTAGCATTCAGATGGCACCGTTCTACGCTCTATATGGTAGGAGATGTAGATATCTCATTCAGTGGTTCGAAATTGGGAAAACAGAGTTGATAGGGCCAGACTTCGTGCATCAAGCTATGGAAAAGTTTACGACCATTAAGGAACGGTGAAAACTGCTCAGAGTCTCCAGAAGTCCTATTCGGATGTGCGTCACAAAGATTTGGAGTTCAAAGAGGATGATTGGGTATTCTTGAAAGTTCCCCCCATGAAGGGTATAATGCGATTTAGGAAGAAAGGGAAATTGAGTCTGAGGCATGTCGAACCGTATAGAATCGTTCGGAGGATTGGGTCAAGTGGCTTACACGCTCGAGCTACCTACAGTGATGTCCTTAGTGCATCCGATGTTTTATGTGTCTATGTTGAAGAAGGTGGTTAGAGACACGTCGCTCATTGTTCTGGTAGAGGCTATTGAGGTTAATGACGAATTGACTTATGAGGAGATTCCGGTTGCAATTATTGATAGGCAGGTCCAAAAGTTAAGGAATAATGAGATTGCCTCCGTGAAAGTGCTATGGAGAAACAACAAGTTGAAGAGGCCACTTGGGAGGCCAAGGTAGAGATGAAGAAGAAATAGCCTCATTTATTTGAATAACTAAGTAGTTTTGTTTTAAAAGAATGTTAAGAGCTTACTTTCTATATATTATATTCAACTTGTACGGTTTATGTTGACGATTCCCCTTTTTGGTAATATAATGCTTATGATGTTATGGTCAATGTTGTTCACATGTTGTGATACATTGTTGGGATATAAATGGGTGTTAGAATTTTTTCTAGGGTTCTCTGACAGGTGGATAGGTCCAAATACAGGGAGACTCTGTCAAAACTTTTGAAAATTTGGGGCATTAGTCAAATTTGGGATTTTTGGTGTGTGGGAGAAGCCATGTTGGGTGTTTGGGCGGACTCTATTCCTCATTCGAGGATGAATGATCCTAAGCGGGGGAGGATGTAAGGCCCGGTAAAATTTTGCCAAGAATTTAAGATTTTGTGGTGCCGAGGTAGGCTAACGTGTTTGAAGGTCGGCGCAGTATGGACTATTTGGGTTGTGCAAAGAAGTAGTTGGTGGAAGAAATTGGCAGAACAAAGCATTTCCACGGTCCCTTATACGGCCGCAGAACTACTCCGTGGTCCGCAAACCGCTGCGGAGTTGAACAGGAGAAGCTTATTTTGGAGGTCATTTTGCTGTCAATTATGTGGCCGCATAACTATTTTGCGGATCGCACTTCCATCGCAGAACCAGCATGAGGATTTTCTTGAGGGAGGTTTCGTGGTTCATTATGCGACCACATAACTGATATGTGGACCGCAGGTCTGCCGCAGACTTGAACACGCCAGCCCAGTTTAGGGGATTAATTTTGCGGTCCCTTTTGTGAACCACAGACCTAATTTGCGGTGCACTCTGCAACCGCATAGTTGAGTTTGGAGGGCCCATTTTGTGTATTTTTAAACCCGATCCAGTTCTAATAAAAGGCATAAGGGGGTCGTTTGGGAGCAAATATCTGATGTTTAAGAGAGAGGGGGGGAGGGACTAGAGAGATAAAGAGGTGCTCCCCACATCTTCCACTTTAATTCATTGCTCAAGCCTTGGGAATTCGACAAAGAAAGCTTGCAAGTCTTCTTCTAAGAGGTGGGGTTCCATATCCTAGTCCTCAATTTCGAATTTGGGCAGAAGATGGGTAATGGGGAGTATGATTCTTGGAAGTGGAAGTCGTTCTTTGTGCATGCATGTACCAATAAATATGGGGAGGTTGTTGAAATAATATGGGTAGACTATTGGTTGTGAGATGAAGGAACTCTACCATAGAAACCTTGTATTCGAATTGCACACCTAGTGCTTGATAAATGCCTAAATGAACTGAACACATGAACCCTTTTCCTAATTATGGGTTAATTTTGTCATATCTCTAATAGAGTAAAGTTTCTCGAAATTTCGAAATGTTGTAGTAACATAAAGGAAGCTCAAATGAGGTATGTTGGCTAAACCATTTCCCTAGAATCGTATTCCTCAATTCTCATAAACTTCGATTATTGTTTAATCAAGTTTCTATTTCCTTCATTACTGTCTGCTTCTATGGTTAGCTGGTCCAGATGTCTAAACTTTGATTTACATCTCGATTGTATAATGCTATGCTCCTCTTTTATGCTTATCCCCAATGTGCTTTGAATTCTTACATGCCTATGAGCTGAAGATATGATTGTTCACGATGTTTCATATATCCTTAAATGTTATAAGATGGTCCTTGAGAGGTAGTGAAAGAATGAGAGTATGAATTGTCAAATGCGGCCGTCGTGCCAAGAATGATGATTTACATATGATTCCAAGAGTGCCAGTGAAAATGAAATAAAGTATGAAAGGCTATGAAAAGTATGTGATCCTTTTTTATGATAAATGCTTTTGGGAGTATCGTTATGTCACCGAGGAAGGTTGGGTCATAAATACCTAAGCCTGAAACTACACGTGCTGGTATAGGGATTGATTGAGGGATAAATTCCCATTATATTATATTGAGATTATTCCCCTTAATTAGGATGAGTTGAGTTGAGAGCTAGCAAAGACCATGTCGAACCACACGACATTGTAGTGAGACAGCTTAGCTGATCGGGCAAAGATCGGATGCCATGCCGTGCACATGGTGGTGTTGTGTTTCCGTGTCAAGCCTCATACTTTGGGGTTAGACAGCTTATTCGATCCAGTAGAGATTGGACTCTGTGCTACAAGAACGATGGTGTATCGGTTCTTAAGATCTCCCAACCTAAAACATTGATTATTTCTGGAAGATTTACCTCATTGTTGACTTGGTGTTTTAATATTATTTGTTTTCTCATTGATTTCTTGTTCCTCTCCTTCTGTTTTGTTACTCTATTCATTGAGAGGGCTTAGCTTTTAGTACTATTCCATGTGTGTTAACATCCATTTTTTTGGGGACGCTGCATCTTTAATGGATGCGGGTGGTTCCACATCATGCGACATCGATAAGTGACCTCTTCTCAGCTGACTTGGTGAGCCCCACTTCATATCGGGGTCTTTTGTCCTTTGCTTCTTGTGCATAGCGTTTTGAGGTATAGCTGGGCATAGTCGCCGGTACTATCATATTAATCTTTTGTAGATGCTCCGTAGATATAGTGTGGTTGTATTTGATTTGGGAAAGCCAAACTAGAAATGTTGTACTTGTAACACATGTTTCCATTTCTAACCTACGAGTGTGTTATGCATTCTTGGGAATTGAAAATGGGGTTTCTAAAAAGAAATGAAATTGGTGTTGTACATGTTAGTCTTTCATTGTATAACTCGTGATATTCATCTTCGCATTATACATGGGTAAAGTCGAGTAGAAAGCATCAAGTAGGCTTGCTTGACTGGGATATCTTGGTTGAACATCGGTTGCGCTTCCCAAGGTTAGGGTGTGACCACAGTCCGAAGTCAAGCACGCGTTCATCAAAGAAGAGATATCTAAACTCTTAAAAATAGGTTCCATTCGGGAAGTTAAATACCCGAATTGGCTAGCTAACATAGTCGTCGTACCTAAAAAGGGAAAAAAAAACTTAGGATATGTGTAGATTATAAAGATTTGAATAAGGCATGCCTAAGGGACTCGTTTCCTTTCCCTAGTATCGACCAAATGATCGATGCAACGGCAGGTCACAAAACACTGAGCTTTCTCGATGCCTACTCTAGGTACAACCAAATACAGATAGACCCGGGTGACCAAGAGAAAACTTCTTTCATAACTAAGTTCGGCACTTATTGTTATAATGTGATGCCATTTGGGTTGTAAAATGCTGGTGTCATGTATCAACACCTAGTTAACCGAATGTTTGATGAACAAATAGGGAAATCAATGGAGATCTATATTGACAATATGTTAGTTAAGTCCCTGCGAGCAGAGGACCATTTGAAACATTTGCAGGATACCTCCGACATACTGAGGGAATACAATATGAAGCTGAACCCAAAGAAGTGTCCTTCGGAGTCGGCTCGGGCAAGTTCCTTGGCTTCATGGTATCTAACCGAGAATAGAGATCAACCCGGATAAGATAAAGGCCATAGAAGATATCACTATGGTCAACAACGTCAAGGAAGTGCAAAGGCTGACCGATTTGTCAGAAAAAAGCCATCAATTTTTCTCGGTTCTAAAGAAAACGAGCGACTTCGCTTGGACCTTGGAGTCCCAAAAGGCTCTGGAGGAACTCAAACGATACTTACCAATCCCTCCTTTGCGGCACACCCCAAAGGAAAACGAGCAGTTATACCTTGACTTGGCAGTATCCAAAATAACGGTAAGTGGAGTCCTAGTCCAGGAAGAAAAAGGTACAAAATTTCCCATCTATTATGCTTGTAAAACCCTAGGTGATGCCGAAACGAGGTATCCACTTCTAGAGAAATTAGCGCTTGCCTTGTTAAGCGCATCTAGGAAACTAAAACCATATTTTCAATGTCACCCTATATGTGTTGTGACCTTGTATCCGCTAAGGAATGTTATGCATGAACCTGAGCTCTCAGGCCAGCTAGCAAAATGGGCTGTAGATGTTAGCTTGTACGAAATTGAATACAAACCCCAAACAGCTATAAAGTCTCAGATTTGACATGGTCAACTTCACACCAGCTTTGATCCCTGAGGTCAATAATGAATTATTACTTGCCTCATGTACTAGCTCGAGGGTCTGGACCCTATTCACAGACGGTCGTTCCAACGTGAAAGGGTCCAGGTTGGGAATCGTAATAAATCCACCCACGAGTAATATAATAAGGAAATCTATTAGAACTGTGAAATTGACTAACAATGAAGCCGAATATGAGGCTGTCATTGCAGGTCTAGAACTGGCTAAAAGCCTGGGGGCTGAGGTGATCGAAGCCAAGTGTGATTTCCTCCTTGTTGTTAACCAGGTTAACGGAACATTCAAAGTCAAAGAAGACCGGATGCGGAGATAATTGGATAAGTTACAAGTGGTGTTACATTGGTTCAAAGAATGGACGTTACAACATATGCCCCAATATCAGAATAGCAAGGTCGATGCTTTGGCTAATTTAGGATCGTCAGTCAACTTCGATGAATTTAACTCCAGAACGGTCATGCAATTGATGAGCTCGGTGATAGAGGAAGGTCATGCTGAGGTAAACTCAATAAGTTTGACTTGGGATTGGAGAAACAAATACATAGACTGCCTTCAGAAGGGGAAACTACCATCGGATCCTAGAGAATCAAGGGCCCTTCGAACAAAAGCTGCCAGGTTCAACTTAGTTGAAGGCCAACTATATCGAAGGTCATTTTTCGTATCGTTAGCAAGATGCTTGGGGCCCGGTGAAACCGATTACATGATGAAGGAAGTCCACGAGGGTACTTGAGGAAACCATTCGGGAGCAGAATTGTTGGTTCGAAAATTGATCAGGGCCGGATATTACTGGAACGAAATGGAAAAGGATGCGAAGGACTTTGTTCAAAAATGCAACAAATGTCAAAGGAATTCCTCGATGATTTACCAACTGGGGGTGCTGCTTTACTCTGTCCTTTCCCCTTGGCCATTCATGAAGTGGGGGATGGACATCGTAGGCCCGTTAACATGGGCATCCAGAAAAGCTCAGTACATCTTGATCATGACCGATTACTTCTCCAAATAGGTTAAGTCACAGGCGTTTGAGAAAGTTAGAGAAAAGGAGGTTATCGACTTCATCTGTGATCATATAATATGCCGGTTCGGGATACCAACCAAAATTTTGTTTGACAATGGGAGACAATTCATCGGCAGCAAGGTCAATAAGTTCTTCGAAGATCACAAAATCTAAAAGATTTTATCGACCCCTTATCACCCGTGTGTGAACGATCATGCAGAGTCAAACAAAAAAAACTATAATGCAGAACCTGAAGAAAAGGTTGACCTACTCAAAATGAAAGTGGAAAGAAATTCTACCCGAGGTTCTATGGGAATATCGAACAATTTCGAGGTCGAGCACCGGTGAAACACCGTTCTCTCTAGTATATGGTGTAGAGGCTTTGGTTCCTGTTGAAATGAGAGAATCAAGATCAAGGCTCTGATATGCTACAGAGACATTGAATGATGAGGCCATGGCCACAAGTATAAATTTAGCAGAAGAAACGCAAAAAGCCACCCTAGTCAGGCTAGTAGCTCAAACGCAGCGAACGGGGAGATACTACAACCAAAGGGAAAACCTTCGACACTTCTAAGTCAGGGATTTAGTATTGAGTAAAGTCACACTGCATACCAAGAACCCGAATAATGGAAAACTAGGCACAAACTGGGAAGGGTCGTACAGAGTCATGGCATAACCAGAAAAGGCTCATTCCAGCTTGAGACCGGGAATGGCATACAACTGCATAACAACTGGAATGTGGAACACTTGAAGCGGTACTACTGCTGAGGTATGAATACCTAAATTACATTAAAGTTTATTATCCTTTGAACTAATCCGTGCAGGTATACAGTCGAAGTCAAGTCCAAGAAGTAGGTCTGAAAGCATGTGTTGCACTCATTTTCTCTTCGACCGGTTTTTTCCCGAAGTGGATTTTACGGCAAGGTTTTTAACGAGGAAACAATAAGCGTGCTACTCTAGTTTTAAGACCGGCCTAGGACGGGGGACAGGGGACTGTCCGCATAGAATCAATAGTACTCGAGCCCTCCAAATACGGCCTCAAGTACTAGAAGAGTATCACACTCTGAGTCAAGATTCGAAGATCTGAGTTCAGGAACTTCAAAGACAATTTTACTCGACATCAAAAGCCAAGGCTTGGATAGTAGGATCCATTATAAACCAAACGATCAAATGAATCGTGCCAGAATATTCATTCTCGCCATGGCAGATAATTTTGTATCTTCGATTATGTGCACTATATTTGAAGTAATAAAGTGAGAAAATTCACCTTCTATACTTCATCGATTCGCTCTTACACGAGAAATATTGTCTTTATGTCACTTAGAATAAATATTGGGTTCAAAACTTTCTAAGCCTTCGGGCCACAATTAACCAGAGGTATGAAACAAAAAGCAGTAAGAAGTCCACGAGACCATGCCCAGTCACCTAAAGACCCTTAAGCCTATGGATCACCTCGAACCAGGGTTGTTGCCCGACAGTAAGATCGGAAAAATCGGGTTACTAAATCCCGATGGCACCAAGCCTACAAGGCGGAACCTAAACACGAAAGACCACGGCCAAAAACTTAAGATACAAAGCCATTGGAGCTTCGATCATGATGTATAAACGACTCGGAGACGTCTGAGTTCGTGCATCCATAAAAGATTACGTCTGATCAAACCAATCGATCTCGAATTACAGCCATAGAAAGAGCCACCTTGGGAAAAGATTAACTTTGTCGGATAAATCATTCGAACATTTTAACAAAGATTTTGTTTTATTTTTTGTCGGGTCCTCCGAAGTCAAAGCAACTCGGAGTCGTTACTTAACCCAGGCCCTATCCGAGCTTTGGAAGTTAAACAATTTAAGCAATGTCAAATTCTATACTAAGGCATCGATGATATATTAAGTCCGAAACAAAAATTATATATCCTAAGTCCTAAACATAAGAAATATATATATATATAATTTTTTTTTTTTACCAACTAGCATTTACAGAGGCACGATCAAACGGGCCCAAAGTACAAAGCGTACAACTACAAGAAAAGAAAAGAATAATTTAAGGCATTTCCTGCCTAGTCTTCATCAGAGCCCAGCTCGCTATCTGAACCATCAGGCTGATACCTCGCCTTGGCCTCGGCTTCGAGCCTCTTGGTCTCTTTGATCTCGGCCACTAAGTCGACCCCCCGGGCTTGGATCTCCTCAAGAGTCTCTCTCCGAGATAGCCACTTCACGTACTCAGCCTTCATTATAATACGGGCTTCGGCTATCTCGACATCGATATTGTACTGGGCCAATATGTCCTGGGCTTTCAATACCTCGTTTGAAGCCACCTCCAACTTGTATTTTAGCACAGTATATTCTAAGTCGAGAGCGTTACGTTCTGCAACGGCCGAGGCAAGTCGCGCCTAGAGCTCCTCATTCAACTGAGACCATTTGTCAGCCTTTTCTCTCATCGCTCGGAACTACACTTTGGTCGATGCTAGGTCCTCTTTTGTGGAATCCCGCTCCGATACTAGGAGGTCCATTTTGCCCCTCAATTCATCAGTTGAAGCCTTGACCTCATCCATTTCGGACCTAAGCTGGTCGATCAGGGTTATTTTCACCTGGACCTACGAGCTTGCGCCATTAGCATTTGTATTTAGCCTCTCCTTATTGGCTCGAGCACTCTTATCTTTTCAACTAGAAGGGCGTGGTCCTGTTTCGCTTTCGAAGCCTCCTTTTGGGCTTTCTCCAGTTCGGCTTGGAAGGCAGAGCGGTTGACCATGTCCCTAAGGACTTCATCCTTCTAATCACAGAAAGCTTTGTACATCTCTGTTTGCCGGACCTGTTCTTTGAGCTCGAATTCAAGGTGACTCACCTCCATCCTGGACCGCTGAAAGCTTTCGTGATGAAGCACCGAGGCCTAAGATATAGAAAGAAAATTGTTAAGAATCGTTAAGGCAACATGAACTCGTTAGAATAAAGAGGGAAAAGGGTATACCTGATTCAGCGCCTTTTGAGCTTCATTGAAAGACTTGGCCCATCTGCCTCGTTCATCTTCACTTGATCTTCCTCAGTTACTAAGGAATGGATATAGCTGGCACAACATGATGGTTTCTGCTAGCACCGTGAACATGATTGTCTTATTTCTCTCAGGGTCCACGCTCGGGGATGAAAACTGCTTCTCGAGCTTCGAGCTCGAACTCGTCCATCTGCTCCTGATTGCACGACCCTTTTTGGGATCTCCAGGTGGCCAAATATGGAGTAATCCTCTAGCATGCCGATGTCCACACCCTCATAAAATGAGTTGAGGGCTTCATCCACAGCCCGGGATGCGTGATTTGGTTTCTCTTCAGCAGTCCGAGTTTCATTTAAAGTGGCCTCCAGCCGGGGCGGAGATTCTTGAATATGGATGATGGTGTCATCTTCAAGAACAGTTGTTCTCGGGACCGAAAGGGGTTCTTGAGAAGCAGTGGCCACATGTTCTCCCTCAAGCTTCCGGGCTGAGGAGGATTCAGCCTTACTAGCGCCCCCCTCCGGGACCACCAACTCTTGTGTGGCGTCGATCGGTTCATGAGTGACGAATTCCATGTCCTCGTCATCCTCAGGGAAATCCTTGAGCCGATGAAGAGCTTCAGAATCCAGGACCCTGACACTCGAAGTCTTTTTGGTGCTCTTTTTTTACCTTGAGCACGATCCTTTTCTTCTTCTTAGCCTCGGCAGGAGCGTTTGAGGAGTCAGGAGATCTTTTCTTCTTCTACTTCTTCGTTTTCTCCTCCTTCTTTGCAGCAGCTTCGGCGATAGGCTGTAGTGAAGCAGAGGTTTTGTAGGCGGAGTCGAATCCACTACCTCGGTGATTGCCCTAAGTTTGGTGGTCTTAGGCAAACCTGTGAAAAGAGGACTTAGTCGTAGCCATTGCAGAATAAAAAATTCAACCAAAAAAGGAGGGGGCACTCACCGTGAGAACGAGCCTCCCACTTTCCTTTGGAGAGCTTGCGCCACTCACGGTCAGGATAAGTGAGTTTCTTGCATATGCCCTTGACCCACTCCCTAAAGTGCGGAACTGCATTGGGAAATCGGTCGACAGTCCCATGTCAAATGAAACAAGTAAAGAGAACGAAACGCAAATACAAAAAAGTACTTCAACGATTTAAGAGGAAGTAAACTTACGTTTTGGGTTCCACTTCTCGGGGAACGGCATGAACTCGGAAGGAATAAGGTCCTTGGTCTTTATCCGAACAAACATATCCTTCTAACCTCGGTCCCAGTCCTCGTCTATGTAGGAAAAAGAAGCTTTTTGTGCCCGGCGGGCAAGTTTGATTAACCCCCCTCGGAAGATTCGAGGATTGTAAACTCGGTGCAGGTGGTCGACTGCAAACCGAGGCTCCTCCGCATTGTTTGCAAAGTTGGCAAAGAAAGGTAACGATCCTCCAAAAGGATGGATGAACCTGCCCGAGGCAGATCTTGTATCGCTTATAGAGCTCGAGGATCACTGTATCAACCGGACTGAACATGAAAGGATAAACACTCAAATATCCTTCCACATATGTCATGATGTCCTCGTCGAGGCTGGGAACAACTATGTCCTTGCCTTCCCATTTGCAGTCCTCTCGGACTACTTTAGGCAACTCCTTAGTGATGGAGCAAACGTACATCCACGCTTCCTCACCTCGGTCTCCTTGTGCGGAGGCTTTCTTGACCTTGATGTCGTTATCTATAGAGCAGCCTCTGGGGATGAACTTTGTAAGGGAAGGTCCCGGGGTTATACCGGAAGCGCTGCCTCGGCATTGGTGACCAAGAAAGAAGTTGTGGGTGCAGTGTTTTGGGGTACCAATTTTGAGGTCTTAGCCATCACTATCAAGGAATTTGAAGGTTTGAAGCTTCGGTATGAAGATTTGAAGGTTTGATATGAAGATTTGAATATAAGGTATGAAGGTTTGAAGATGAGATATGAAGATGTGAAGAACAGTTTATGAAGATTTGAAGGATTGATGAACAGATGAAAAACTCGAGGGTAATTTGACGAAGTTCGAAATTAGAAAGTAAAAAAAGTGAAAAAGGAAAATCGGAGCTTTTATAGGAAAGGAATAATGAATGCATGATGTTTTACATTCAATAAATGCCGAGGATGATCAACTAGAGGCTGACGTGTGTCCAAATTCAGAGTGACGTGACTGATGGGACGTTTCGGTTCGTCAACTTGCTTATGGTGTGCGAAGGAAGGAACCGGGGTCAACTAGTCACTTCTCATCGCTCCTATAATATACTCTCCGAGAAGTGAAGGGACTATCTGTGTATGCGTAAAATCGGTGATAAAAGTTACCTCCGATTTCCCATTGAGAAGCGAAAAACTACGTTACTCGTTACTAGCTCGAGTAAGGCTGAGGGTGCCCGCAGATCGAAACCAGGAGCAGACAGATGATATGTCGAGA
Source organism: Nicotiana obtusifolia (assembly GCA_002018475.1). Classification (NCBI taxonomy): domain Eukaryota; kingdom Viridiplantae; phylum Streptophyta; class Magnoliopsida; order Solanales; family Solanaceae; genus Nicotiana; species Nicotiana obtusifolia. The sequence continues at coordinate 40,720 of MCJB01046744.1, forward strand.
ATCGAGCATGGCCGAACCTGGAGAGATCCCAGCTCGAGCAATGCGAAGAGCTGAGGGTAAAGGAAGAAACGGTTAAAGAAGACAATTGGAGAGCCTAATTATCCACCATCAATTGAATATTACGGCTCGGATCACGCTCTATATTGGTTGTAGATTGTGTTTTCATGAGAGAAAAAAAAGGAAAGGATTTTTATCTTATTTAGACTTGTATTGGAGTTAACATTCTCCTACTATATAAAGGGGAGAACCTTTTTATTTTTTTGGGTCACTGTTGTCACGCATATCAAAGCAATAAAGTTTACTTTTGTCTTTTAGTAAGTGTTCAAGTGTTCTTCATCTGATCATCCATGTAGTTGCAACCGAGCTCCATTATGAGGGCTCGATTGAGACTGGTCCTTAGCATTCGAATCCAACGCCACGCTTAATTATTTTGTCACATTTGGTTTAATCGTTTTGTTCCTTTTAATTCAATCACCTACTGCTCTTTGATCATTCGTGTTTAATACGTATCCTTTAAACCACGTACAAATTTAATTGTTATCCTTTTTAAGGGTAAACACTTTTATTTATGTCCTTGAAGATATTGCGCTCAGAGCCAGGCTTGTCATCTTCTTCAATTTCTATTGCTAAGTCTTATCTTTACCTTAATTCTTAAAAAATCAGTTTGATTGTCTATGGATTACATAACAAATTTTATTGTATCCTTTTGCGGGTAAACAGAATTAATATTGTAATATTGTTACAATTTTGTAATGGTTTAGGAAAGAAACATTTAGGGGTAGCCATATTCGTTATGTATTTGGTAGACCAAAAATAGATAGCAAATGCGATCGATGGTGGACAGTCAGTTGCTTAAGATTTTAAGTACTTCAATCTATGTCTGCATGATGCGTGTGTTTTTGTTTCCTTTTTCTCTTTTCTGTCCTTTGAATTTTGCCCCCCCCCCCCCCCCCCCCCC
>MCJB01046744.1:51710-63204 GCA_002018475.1 Nicotiana obtusifolia
CCCCAAGAACAAGCTCCCAAAAGGCGTAATTACAAAAGAAGCACAGGAAACGCACAGACATGCACATTACAAAATAACAAAATTTGATTGGTGACATTAAAAAAAATCTTCAGCATCTTGGCTAGTTTTCTTCAAAAATATAGCTCATTAACAAACTCATTGCGAAAGCGGGAAAAAAGAGAGCAGCAAGACTGATCTGGAAACTGACAAATTTAAAGCAGTTTCCTTGCTGCCACATCTAAATGTTACAAGAAACAGAAATTACAACTGCACCAGACTGGACATAGAGAAGATCTGACAAACTGCTTATATTTTTTATAAGGCTGATAAATTGCTTATATATCATCAATCAACTATGTCTCGATGCCAAACTAGGTGGTGTCGGCTAAAGAATCCTCCGGAACACTTCCTACCTATTCAGAACTATTTCAAAATTAAAAATCCAAATCACTCTCCTTACTGGCACAGCTAGAACTACGCCTCAATCCCATACAAATTGCTACTTCAAAGTGAAAAGACTAACTTTTTATACATCTCAATAATTTAATCGCTAAACTAGCTTCAATTCACAAACTACTTAGTCACTCTATCTATTCAGGCCCATTTCTTTCCAATGTATCTCCATACGGACATCAAAATCCCTACTCCAGAATAAAAAGACTACTTTTTCTTATAATAATTGTCTAAATATATTTTCAGTAAATAGCCCAAATACTCCACCAAACACTCTATAACAATAACAATGACAACTCAGAAATGAGCCTCAATCCCAAAATAGTTGTTTAGCTATAAGAATCAACAATTTCTAACACCAAAGCTTCAAATGTTTCACCAAAAACATAACAGAGAAAAGAATTTAAGCAAATTAATTTCCTTGAATCCTCTTAACAATCAAATAATCATACACAAAAACAATATCCAAATATTACCTCCTCAAAACACTCAGTCCACTCATCCTTTAACAATCCGTAAACCAAAGGCTGCCTCTCCTCAAACGCCGTCGTTTCATCACTACTCGTTACCAACACTGCCTTTAACTCCCTTAACGCTTCCGCCGCTTGCTCAACTCTCCCTACCTTAATCTCCTCCTTCACAAACCTGAGTTTATCACTCAATTCCAATATCACAGCAAGTAATCCTAACAATTCCCTCTTTTCCTTCAACTCTATGTTTCTTATCACAATGTCATCAATTACGGCTTTGGTTTCAACTTCAACTGGATGATCCGAGATGAGCTGGATCAAATCCGATACTTCAGAAGAAAGATGTTCGGATCTCAAAACGACGTCGGAGCACTGGGTGAAGAGTGTGGAGAAATCGGAGTAATGTGAGAGAATGTATTGCCGGACTTTGGATTTTATATCGACAGAACGAACTTGTAGACGGTCGATGAGAAGACGGAGATCCGGGGCGGATAACGGCGAGGTTACATCGTCGATGTTCGATGATGAGAGTAGATCGCGAACGTCGATTGAATGGAACAGGACATCCATGGCTCGCCGGGAAACCCCTCTCCCTTTCTCTCTCTCTGTACAATATAGGGTGATCTGTAAATGTGACCCGTCCAACCGATTTCGGGTTTCTTCCGTTTTTCTTTTTATAATAATATATCCTTTGTAGTTCGAAAAAGGGCCATATATATCCCCTATTTTTATTTATTGTTCAGTCATGTCCTCCCTTATATTTTCCATTCAGATATGCCTATGTGGTCCATCAAAGTTATATATTTGTTTCTATTTTAATAGAGACTGAACCAACCCAACATTAAAAAAAAATTCAATCCGACTCCTTACCATTAACCCCGACCCTATTCCCTTTTTACTCTTTTTAAAAATATCCCCCCCCCCTCCCCCTCACATAAAACTAAATAATCAAACACACCCCTCTCAATCCAAAAAGCGAAAAAGAATGGGTTCCAATTAGGGTTTTTGGTGGTGAAAAGCAGTGTTTTAAAAGATGTGGGCATAAGACAAGGCGTTTTATATATGCTTCAGCAAGACGTAAGCCTAAGGCACGGGGCGTAAGCCCCATAGGTATTTAATTTTTTAATGTTTTATAAAATAATATAATTACAGTAAATATTTATAACAAGTAAAATTGCATAACAATTGAATAAAACTATATATATATATATATGTGTGTGTGTGTGTGTATGTGAATATATGTGTTTTTGTGTGTGTGTGTGTGTATATACACACACACAACACACACACACATATATATATATATATATATATATATATATGTGTGTGTGTGTGCGCTCCATCCCCACAAAAAAACTAGTCAAAATAATCTATTATACGCTACTTACAAGCACAGGTAACTTGAGTCTAAAAGAATAAATTTTCTACATGGAGGAACAAAAAGGATGACTAACCTGCAATTTGAACTTTGAACTTGCTGCTATGAAGGAGAATGGAGTTCTCTTTGCATTTGTAAAAAAAAAAAAAATATTCGTTGCTTTTGGGAGATATTAGCAGACTAGGGACAAGATAAAGAATTGGAAAAAACCATGAATTAAGGCTTCAATCAATAAAAAAAAAAAAAGATCTTGACTTTTAAATTTAATACATTTCAGTTCCTTTTTAAAACTTTTGAGTAATTACCAAGCTGACTTTTGAGATTTGGGTATTATATGAAGGACTTATTCAACAAACTTTGTTTTAATTTGAAAAAGTCTCTAGAGCTTACGCCTCAATAAAAAAGCGTGCCTCAAACGCCCGAGCGTACGCCCCGAACGCCCCGGCGTTCCCCCTGAATTGCTGGGCGTACGCCTCTTGAGACTTTCGCCCTACACCATCGCCTCGGGGCGTTTTTGGTGCACATCTGTGGGTCTGTTGCACTGGTCACTTTTGCGTTAGTGTTTTGCCATTGCGACGTCTATAGCTGGATAAAAGTTGGAAAAACGGGACTTAGCTCATTTTATACCCTTTTTCAACCCTAAGCTTTCTAGAGGCAATTTTTGAAGAACATTGTCTCCCCAAATTCATTGTAAGAAACTTTAACTAATTTTCAATCAATTCCCATTACTTTTTCATGAATTTAACATCAACTTCGTGAATTTCAAGGTAGAAATTAGGGATTTTGTGAAATTGAGATTTAGACCTCAAATTGAGGTCAGATTTCAAAACAAATCACATAACCGGGTGTGGGGGTGAATGGGTAATCGAGATTTGGTCCGAATCTCGGATTTCGACCAAGCAAACTCGGGGTTGACTTTTATTGACTTTTTCAAGTATGATCAAAATTGAACATTTCCCATTCATGGATAGTTGCTAAAGCTTATTTTGAATTGTTTGAACGCTAATTGGCTAGATTCAGTTAGTTTGGAGGCTGGCATGGTTGATTATTGATTGGTTGCGGAAAGAGGTAAATGTCGTGGTTAACTTTGATTTGGGGGAATTATGATCGAGTTTATTTGCTATGTGAACTATGTGTTGGGGGCAGCGGATATGTGAGGTGACGAGTGCATATGCGTTGGCCATGGGATAAACTTGCGGGTGGAATTTCCATAATTGTACCATGCTATTTCATTTACTTTGTCTTCCATGACTTAGATAGATCGCTTATTCTTTGACTAGTCGCTTTCAATTATTTCTTATATTTAACTCTTGCAATATTAGGTGTTGAGAACGTGGAACGTATAATTGGTTATTGGCTCTAATTGTGGAAAGATTACCGTATGACAAGTGGAATTCAAAACTATTGTTGAAGTGTATTTGCTTCTCACCTTGCTTGATATTTATGTTATTGTTGTTGCTTGTGAGGAAGAGTGAAGAGCATGAAGGTTGTTGTCGTGTTTTATTTGCATAGTGATATTATTGATTGAGTGATTGTAAGTTTATAAGTACGAAGGGTGATGCCGTGCACATGCTTATTTATACTATATGGTGAGGATGAGAGTAAAAGCACAAAGGGTGATGCCGTGCACTTGCATTTATGATATATGGTGAGGATTAGAGTACAAGCACGAAGGGTGATGCCGCACACTTTGTTGACTTCATCACTAGATTTGATTTTTAAATGTGGATTTGACTTGATGGTTTCAGTGCTTATTTTGAAAGAGGTTTGCTTGGTGTTTCTTGCTTATTGTTTTCGCTTATTGCCCCTTTTTACATTTCCTGAACCTGTTGTTACTTGTGATACTTTATTTGTTATTCTGTTGCTTTATGTATATGACTACACAAGTTTTTAGTAGGTTTTTTGTCTTAGCCTTGTCACTATCTCGACGAGGTTAGGCTCGATACTTACTGAGTATATTGGGTAGGTTGTACTCATACTACACTTCTACACTTCTTGTGCAGATCTTAACGTTGGTACTAGCGGTGTCCCGAGAGGTACTTAACAGACACCAGACATTGATTCAAGGTAGAGCTGCATCCCGTTTGCAGGCCTTAGAGTGACTTTCCTACTTTCAGTGTACTGTTTCCATTTTACTTCGGACAATATTGTATGTCTTTCTGAAACTTGTATTTAACTGGATTTAGAAGCTCATATACTCGTGACACCAAATCTTGGGGTGGATTACGTTAGTTACTCTTCTTAGAACTTATTATGTTATCACATAGTTGGTTTACGTATGTTATTTGTTCAGCTGTTGATTATTCATTGCTTTTCTTTACATAGTACTTGTGGAGTTGGCTTGCCTAGCAAGCGGCGTTAGACGCCATCATGACCTTGATTAGTTGAGTTTTAGGTCGTGACATCAAGACAGTACGAACCACTTCTATCCACTAGCTTGGATTGTAGTGTATAGAGAAACAAAAATAAGTTAGACTTGGTTTCTAGAGCTTCCTCATAATTTAGTGGACTTAAAGATAGGTAATGGAGTCACTTTCATGTCAGACATGCAGAAGGTATATTCTTTTTTATATCTTTTTATAATTTATGTTCACAATTATTGTTTGTCACTTTTAAATTATCCTGTTATTTTGTTGTTTCCAGGGATTAATGAGGCAATCAAGGTAGTCCTTCCAGAAGCAAAGCATAGGTTCTGTGTCACACACATAAGAGTCGTTTGGTAGGATGCATTAGGAAAAGTAATACATGCATTAGTTTGTATATTAATAATACTTTGTTTGGTACACTTTTTGAACCTATGCATTAGTTACGCAAGCATTAGTTATACACCCAATTTGTTATATCCTACGCATAACTAATGCATAAGAAACCATGGTATTAACAATGCAATGGGTTTTAACGTATGAATTAACTTAGTTAAAGACAAAATTGTCCTTCAAAATTTATGCTTGATTAAAATATGCTATTATATTAATGCAAGTTTGAAATAATCCAAGAAAGTGAAAAATAAAATTATATCCCTCATAAATAAATAAATACTTAGCATATTTTCTTTTTATAAATAAATATTAAGTTTTATACTACAATATAGGTAAACAAATCAAATAATTTTTTTAAACCTTTTTCATATGAAAATATTCCACAGCATATGTTTCTTTTAAGAAGATAAAGTGATATACTGGTTAAGAGGGTATTTTTGTAAACAAATAATTCTTTTAGAAAATGTGCAATGCTTAATACATCAAACCAAACAAGCCCGTCGTGATGGCGCCTATCATGGTACTAGGCAAGCCCACTATTCAAACATTTCCAACACTTTAAACTTTTGAAAGATATGAAAACAACTTAATTAAAGGAAAATCGTTTAAAATAGCATAGAAAGTCATAACTCAATACATAATCTCTCCCAAAAATCGGGGTGTCACCGAGTACATGAGCATCTACATAATGATATAGTCTGGTACACCATCTAGAAAATAAAACTGAAATAAATAACATGAAAGGTAAGGAGGAGAGTCAAGGTCTGCGAACGCCTAGCAGCTACCTCGATGATCTCCAAATGTCCGAACTCCGCAACTTAGCAACCCGCCGTGACCGGAAGCACCTGAATTTGCACACGAGGTGTAGGGTGTAGCGTGAGTACAACCAACTCAGTAAGTAACAAGTCTAACCCGTGGTCTGAAAGCAGTGACAAGCTCTAATAATACAATAAAGATATAGAATTTAATAATGCAGAAAAATAGACATGTTTCCAGGTTCAACAGTTAAGTTTAGAACCGGTAAAAAGAGACCAAGTGTGACTGATAATATGAAAATGCCATATGTATGACTACATGCCAAGGTGAATACCGTATGTGATGCAACACAGTGAAATCCCAAGTAATCACTCTCTCAAAGCGCTCAATATGCCCGTCTCGATCTTCGCTCACCACACTCAGTCACTCAGCACTATATATAGCTAGAGGCTCGTTGCGGCGTGCAACCCGATCCACATATATAGCCATAAGGCTCGTTACGACATGCAACCCGATCCACATATATATAGCCATAAGGCTCGTTGCGCGGGCAACCCGATCCATATATATATATATATATATATATATATAGCCATAAGGCTCGTTGCGGCATACAACCCGATCCATATATATCTATCAATAAGGCTCGTTGCAGCGTGCAACCTGATCCACGTATATTAATATATAGATATCACTCACAGCATAGCACTCAGGCCCCCAACCTAGTCGCTAATCTCTCCAATCTCTCGGGCTCACAACACTCATGCTAAGCAGCCCTAATCAGTGATACAAGATGTGACAATATATGATAACAGAGACTGAGATATGGCATGTAATAATGAATCTGAATGAGTTCACGACTATAATTAAACAGCAAAAGAACGACCACCGTAGGTCCCAATAATACCAGCATATGGCCTAAACACGATATCTAGCATAAATTACAGCTCAAGTGCTCAAACACATAGTGTATAGTAAAAATGTTCAGATAAGATGGCTACACAGTTCCATGGAATCGACTAAATCACAATTCACACGGTGCGTGCCCACATAGCCGTCACCTAGCATGCGCGTCACCTCAACATCAATTACATAACACGTAATTCGGGGTTTCATGCCCTCAGCACCAAATTTAGAAGTGTTACTTACCTCAATCCGAGCAACTCTCTACTCCAACATACCCTTGCCTCGTGAAACGGCCTCCGAATGCCTCGAATCTAGCCATAAACGATTCGATATAATCAATCAAGGCTAAAGGAATCAACTCCATAAGAAAATGCTAAGTTATTAATACAAATTCCTCTTCATTCTGTTGTGCGCAGTGAAAGAACTGCCTAAGCATACTTTTTCGGATCCAAACTTCTTTGTTATTTCTAAGTCTTCTTCTTGCATAGAAGAACACAATTGTTGCAAGAACTGGGATTTTAGTAGTAGGCGGCATCCCTTCTGTTTTGCTTCTTCAAAGGAATCAACTCCATAAGAAAATGCTAAGTTATTAATCAAAAGTCAAAATCGACTCAAAAGTCGGCCCCCGTGCCCACGTCTCGAAATTCAATAAAAGTCACAAAACCCAAAATCCCATTCAACCACGAGTCCAACCATACCAAATTTATCAAAATCCGACACCAAATCGTCACCTAAATCTCCAAATCCCTAGCCTCAAACCCTCAATTTACACCTTAATACACACCAACTAGGTGGGAAAATCAATGGGGAAGCAAGATTATTGATAAAAAATGAGCACAAAGGACTTACCTCAAAAATTCCCTAGAAAATCCTCTCAAGAATCGCCAAAACCCGAGCTCAAAATTTTTAAAATAAAGCAAAATCGCGAATCCTTGTTTTTAAGTGTTCTGCCAGCATTTACGCTTCTGCTGAAACTTAACCGCTTCTGCGGCATCGCAGAAGAGACCTCTCACCCGCATCTGCGACTCCTTCTTCTCCTACGGTCCCTCACTCCACTTCTACGAACTCGCTTCTGCGAGCATCCAAGCCGCTTCTGCGGACTAAGCTCACCTGCCCAATTCCGCTTCTGCGGTCCCCGTGCCGCATCTGTGATCACGCAGGTGTGGAAATTCCCTCGCACCTGTGGCCACCTGCACACTCCCCTCCAAACGCGCACCTGTACATTTCAGTCTGCACCTGCGGCTCGCACCTGCGATCAAAGCTCCGCAGGTGAGGTTACACCAGCAGAGCCCAGCTTCAGCAATCTCACAACTTCAACTTTTAATCCGTTAACCATCCTAAATCAATCCGAGGCCCCGGGACCTCAACCAAATATACCATCAAGTCCTAAAACCTCATACAAACTTAGTCGAGCCCTCAAATAACATCAAACAACTTCAAAAACACGAATCGTACCCCAATTCAAGCCTATTGAAACTAAGGAATTCCAACTTCTACAAAAGACGCCGAAACCTATCAAATCACGTCCGATTGACCCCAAATCTTGCACACAAGTAACAAATGACATTACAGACCTACTCCAATTTCTGGAATCAGAATCCGACCCTGATATCACAAAGTCCACTCCTGATCAAACTTTTTCAAAAATCCAACTTTCGCCATTTCAAGCCTAATTTCACTACGAACCTCCAAATCACAATCCGGACACGCTCCCAAGTCCAAGATCTCCCAACGGAGCTAATAGAACAATCAAAACTCCATTTCGGAGTCATTTACACATAAGTCAACATCCGGTCAACTATTTCAACTTAAGCTTTCAACCATGAGACTAAGCGTCTCATTTCATTCCGAAATCTCTCCAAACCCGAACCGACTACCCTGGCAAATCACATAACAACTATAAAGTACAAAGTGAGCAGCAAATGGGGAACGGGGCTACGACTCTCAAAACGACCGACCGGGTCATTACACTAATGCCAGCATAACTAATGCAAACATAACTAATACCAACATTATTAATACACCATATTCAGCATTGTTCTTATACACTCTACCAAACGACCCCATGGAGTCAAATTGGAGCAGACACTATAAAGGATTAAAAATAAGGAAGTTGCTTTCCTGGAGTGCTTGGTCTACTCATAAAGAATTTTTCGAAGACCAGCTGAGTAATATAGGACAATTAAAGGAGGTAATTGTAATTGACTTGTTAAAGTATCCATCCCAGAGTCGGTGTAGCACATACTTTGATATATATCGAGAATTGAGGTGCGAACAATAATTTAATTGAGTTTTTTAATTTTTGGATTTTAAAAGCCAAATACAAGCCTATAATTAAGATGTTTTGGAGGATATAAGACTCAAAGTAATGAATTATTTTTAAAAAGCATAAAATTAGGTATGAACTTGAAAATGTGATTACAGTCCTTAAAGCCTGAATCTTTATAATGACTATTGAAGATGGCTCATTCCACTGAGATTGATTTTAATGGTGATGATGGTTTTAAATAGTATAAGGGAGTGACAACCACTTATTTTCATAGTATTGGCATTTGAATTTAGATGTCATTTTATGACTTAGGTTGTGTAAGTTTCTATAGTTATAAAATAGAAGTCACTTCTCCAATTTGATGTAATTGTCAGAATTATGACTTTCTAAATTATGTAGTTTGTTTTCTTAATATTTGGATTTTTAATACTTTGAAATACTGCATTTTGGTTTGTGTCTGTATGCGCAATATTTTTGCACTGGATCTATGCAATTGAATCTTAATTCACTGCTGTTTAACTATAATTTATTAGCGCCAAAAGTGTAGTATTTTGTAATTGTAGATCTATGCAATTCATACATGTTTTAGCCGTAGTTGTATAACTTTTAATACTTAAAATGTGATAATTCTCGATCAACTTAACTGAAAGGCAGCAAACAGTAACTTAACATTATCGTTACACAAATTACATCCATTATACATACAATATTAATCACCAATATTTATTGGAAACTAACTGAAAACATTAGAGATACAAAATTTATTTCACAAATACATCTTGGTTCGCATAAATCAATATAACATACTCATATACAACCATTTTGCATATTTTACTTCATCATGGACGAGAATGCAAATCCAACTATTAGTGCACATAAATTTATGATGTCCATCTTCAACTTCAGCATTTTGTCTTTCAATTTTGTAGTTTTTTAACTTCAAAATTCTTCATAGCCTGCAAACTTCAACCCTTTTCTTCAGGTCATCCCTTTCAACCTTAAAGGCATCCGAAGACATATTCAATATGTTAATTTCTCAATTTATAGATTCTAAGCATATATTGTTAACTTGCAATTAATGTAGCATCAGGATACCCTTTATCGTGCATTTCAAATACCCACATCCTTCATTCAAACAAACCACAACCAAAATAACTTCAAATTATGAACTGTTAAAAGAAAGAGATATTAACAGATATCCAAATGGAAAAATAAATATTACCTCAAGTTTAGGCTACTTATAACATCTCCTTTTGGGGTTTAACAAAGTTCTTGAAGTAAAGTGATTGGCAACTTCCCCACAATGGCACATCCTCTTTGATGAATAATTATTCTGTGGCATCTGCTTTTGACCAGTTGAGTCTTAACAAGGTACAGATGAGAAAAACCTAAGACCCAAAATTGATTCAGATGGCTATTTTTATGGGGGGTTAGGGGGAGGGGTGGGGGAGAGAATTTATTTTTAAGAAAAGTAAAAGGGAAATAGGATCGGGCAGGTTATGGGTAATGAGTCGGGTTGGGTTTTCTTTTTAAAATGTTGGCTTGGTTCGTTCTCTCATTAGACACCACATGTCTTGGCAGTTAAAATATGGGCAAATAAAGAACTTCGATGGACGCCATAGGTATATCTGAACGAAAAGTATAATGGGAGACATGATTAAACAATAAATAAAAGTAGAGGGGTATATTTGGCCCTTTTTCATGTGTAAGGTGTGTTTGGTATGTTCATGGAAACTATTTTCCTAGAAAATGAGTGATTTTATTATTTATTTTTCCTTGTTTGGATGGTGAATGAAAAATATTTTTCGGAAAATATTTTCTAGTATTTGTTTAGAGAATATAAAATATTTTTTAGAAAAATAATTTTTTATGCTACTTTCCTTACCCCTTCCTCCAAAACCCCATGTTTTCTATGCCCCCCTCCCCCCTCTCCCAAACCCCAAATACCAAATGTTTTAAGGACTCTATTTTCTTCAAGAGTTTAATTATTATTTTAAAAATTCACACAAACCCAAAAGAAAAAATATTCTATTTTACTTTTTTCACGCAAAAATAATGTTGAAATTTGTGCTACATAACTAAAAAGAAAATACTATTTTTTTTGGTTGAAAAAGAAAGTACTCTTTTTACAACATGAAAAAAATATTCATTTTGTTAAAATGAGAGAAAATACTTTTTTATATCTTGAAAAGAAAATACCGACTTTGTTAAAATGATAGAAAATACTTTTTACTACATCATTTTATTGGAATGAAAGAAAATACTTTTTCTATATCATGAAAAGAGAGTACTTTTTTTGTTGAAATAAAAAAGAAAATTCCTACATCATGAAAAGAAAGTACTTTTTTTTTTTGGTTGAAATGAATGAAAATACTTTTTTACATTATGAAAAAAATAATACTCATTTTGTTGAAATTAAAAAGAAAGTACTCTATCTACAACATAAAAAGAAGGTACTCTTAATAATATTTCTATTTAGGGCGGGTGTAGAGCAGGGTTGAGG
>MCJB01046744.1:63401-87731 GCA_002018475.1 Nicotiana obtusifolia
ATTGGTGGGGATGGGGAATAAGGTGGGGAAGGTTGAAGACGAGTTTTGAAAAATGTTTTCCGTTCTTTTGATAGGGAAAATATTTTTCTCCAATTGGACGAAAATGAGTTCATGACAAAAATATTTTCCAGAATATTTAAGCCAACTAAATATGAGAAAATTAAAAAATATTTTCCAAAAAATATTCCTTCCTACTAAACACACGCGTAGTTTAAGCAATTTTCGTATTTGGCCCCTTTTGCTATTTGGAATAGGTGTACAATCCACTGACATTCCAGATTCTTGGTAAGTTATTTAATCTTATGATTCTATTTTGGTCCAATTTAACCTTGAAGCCGGTGTCTTGGATTCAAGGGCTGATCTATGTAGAAGGGTGCTTGGTGCCATATTAATTTAGACACCTCGATTCACACACACACACACACACTCTTTCTCTCTCTCTCTCTCTCTATATATATATATATATATATATATATATATATATATATATATATATATGCGCGACCCCAATTTCCAACCTTAGTATGTCGTAATGGCACCTAATCTCTAAGAATAATAACTTAACAGAGATAATCAACAGAAATACTAAAGCAAGAATGATAAACTCATATAAACCTCCAAAATAGGATCTCAACAACACTCTTCCCAAAACGGGTGGAACTGAGTCATAGGCTCTTCAAAATAATCCATAATTTCTGCTACAACACTGTCTGAATATGTAACGACCCAAAATTTAAGTAGTTGTGACGGCACTTAACCCAACTCTTTAGGTAAGCCAATTAACAATAAACCACAATATAATGATAATGATAAGATTCAAAAAATGGAATAACTGAATTTTATACAATTCCCCAAGGACTGGTAGTACAAATCATGAGCTTCTAAGACTTAGGGTTTGCGAAGCTGGTATGAAATAAATACATCATCTATTCGAAACGTACATAAACAGATTTATAAATCTAAATCTACCAAGAATAAGAGGGAGCTATAATCGGAACACAGGTTCATCTTCAATGCCAGCTCCCGCCACTCGCAGCAACATCAGCTCTAATATCTGCACGCAAGGTGCAGAAGTGTAGTATGAGTACAACTGGCCCCATGTACTCAGTAAGTAACAAACCTAACCTTAGGTTGCATGCAGCGAAAAGCTTGGACAACGGTCAGAGTCCACCATCAATAGCCAAGAATAACTCGTAACAATATAATAAAAGCAGCACAAGCAATAACTCAAAGATATGATATATGATGCTCACCTTGTTCACAGTTACGAAAAAATAGGCATGCTTTTTAGGTATAATAATAAAACCCAAATCTTTCACGAAATCACCAAAATATGAGTAAGTCAGAAAATTGTAATTTTTCCCAGAAATTTTCAACAACAAATAAGATATTTCATTCTCAAATAGCATGAGGAAAGTACATCTCTACGCCTACATGTCAATGTGCATGTGAAATCATGAATGTCACAAAAACGTGTAGCATAAGGAAATGCATCTATATTCCTGTATGTCAAATATGCATGTCAAATGCAATGCATCACAGTGATGAACTCATGTACTCACACTATCAGAGTACTCAATTTCACTATCGCACTCTCACTCATCACGCTCAATCACTCAGCACACTCCGTCACTCAAAACTTTATGGTACCTGCGCTCACTGCTGGTATGTTAGACTCCGGAGGGGCGGATCCTGCCCAAGCTCTAATATAAGCAAACATAACCTGCTGCGGCGTGCAGCCCAATCCCATCATGAATCAATAAAACCTGTTGCGGCATGCAGCCCGATCATATCAATAATAATAAAGCTTATAAGGCCTACTGCGGCATGCAGCCCGATTCATATACTAATAGTATATATAAAGCTAATATGGTCTACTGCGGCGTGCAGCCCGATCCACAATGTCTCTCACAACATGGTTCTCAAGCCCCAACTCAGTCATCAATCTCTCCGGCCTTTCGAGCTCACAAATCTTATGCCAATCAGCCAAACAATTATAACATGATGTGACAACAAAGGATAACAAAGACTAAGATATGATATGCGAATGAATGAATATGACTGAGTATGTAACTACAATTTAAGCAAATAACTCAACAACAGAGATGACCTCAGTGGGTCCCAACAAAATAAACATATAGCCTAAACATGATTTCTAACATGATTCACACCTCAATTTCTCTAACACGTAGTTTCATGGATAGAAAAAAGATTAGGTAACTACACAGTATCACAGAATCAACCGAGTCATAATTCACACGGTGCACGCCCACACGCCCATCACCTAGCATGTGCGTCACCTAACACCAAACACACAACACGTATGTTCAGGGATTTATACTCTCAGCACCAAGTTTAGAAGTGTTACTTACCTCGAACAAGCCGAATCTAATACCGAGCAAGCCAAACAATACTCTAGAAATGTCATTCGCACGTACTGACTTCCAAACGGCTCAAAACTAGCCAAAAGCAACTCAAGAACATCAAATAATGCCAAAGAAAACAAACCCAATCGATAAAGGCCGAATCTTTAATCGAAAACCCAAAGTCAACCAAAAAGTCAACAAAAGTCAATGTCGTGTTCCCCTTGGATTCTGAATCTAAGCTTATCTGAGCGAAGCCCGAACCAAGAGAAGCTCACACGAATAAAAACCGACTCAATCGGTGTCCGATAGCTCAACCAATTCGCCAAAATATCACTCTTGGGTGTTCATAACCCAAGAATCCAATCCACACTAGTTGGGTCCCATATCTCCCAAAATACTCCTCCAAAACTCGCCAAATTCGAGTATGTTGTTCTCCTAATATAGGAGAACAAATCCCCAAAAGGAATCGAGAAATAAACGCCTCTAACTCATTTTCAATTTTTAAAATTTGGGACATAATTCTAGGTCTTGATTTAAAGAATTAAATGGGTTTTCAATTAAAATCATGGATTAAAGCTTAAACTAAGGGAATGAATCAAAATGAAATACTTAGGTTATGTTTTAGACCTTACCCCATGGAAGAAACTTGAAGAACATCCTTGAATTCTCCCAATCCCAAACTTTCAAGAAGAGAAAAACTCCACCAATATTAGTAGCAAAAAATGTCCAGTTGTTTTGCCTTGTTTCTTGTGCCAAGCAATCTCAAAACTCGCTTTTGGTGCCTTCCTGATACGATGTCGAAATTCCTTATACGATGTCGAAACTTGATGAGTTCAGTTGCTATGGTTCCAAAATTACAATACGGTTATATTGGTTTAGTCGAAACACGAATCAAAGACCGCTTGCTCAATATGATAACCTTTATCCTCAAATCGACGTCGAAACTGAAAATAATCACCATACAACCCAAACTTATCTAAAACTCATCGAAATTTAACCAAACTTTGCGGACATGTCCAAAATCATCATACAAACTTATTGAAATAATTAAAACCCGATTCCGAGTCCGTCTATCCAAAAGTCAAACCTTGGTCAACTCTTTCAATTTAAAGCTTCTAAAATGAGAATCATTCTTCCATATTAATCCCGAACCGCTCAAAACTAAAACCAAACATACACGCAAGTCATAATACATAATATGAAGCTACTCAAAGTCTCAAACCACCGAATAAAATGCTAAACTCAAAACGACCGATCGGATCGTTACATTCTCCTCCACCTACACATATGTTCGTCCTCGAACGTGCCAAGAGTCGTTCCAAAGCCATCAAATCGCCATATACCCTCACCATACAAATAACCGTGGGTGATCCCACGTCACCCCAATCCATATAAGCCCGACAACACCACCTAACAGAGGATCCTTACTTCAACCTTAGTCCAGAAACCTTAAAACCCAAATCCCCAACATTCGGAACTCATTATATGACCCAGTTCTTGCATCAATGCACCGTATAACTCTGAACAAGTTGTATCAATCCATAACCATATCTCAAGATATAATCACATGATGTACCACATAACTCAAATACTCGTAGCAATAACTTCCGACCGCAATAGCTGCTCAATAAACAACCCGACATCGACAACAAACCTCATATCAACTAAAATCTTGTTCTGATCCTTCGTACACTGCCAATGATGAAAGAAACATACAGAAACTCATAACCACCTATCAGATTAACAAGTTGTGGAGCTCTCTTTCCCGATAAGAACCATAGCCAAAATCTAAGCCAACTAGTGACACAATTCTTGCAAACATGCCTTAATCCAATCCAAACACCGGTCCATATGAAATACCTTAAGCCACAGTGCTCAAAATCAACAACCACACGCAATTCGACATCAAGTACATAAATACATGACCATAACCTTGGAGAAGTAAATAACACAATATACCACGACCCGAAAAGACCATAACCAAGGTGCAGTCAACCATTCAACACCCCAATAAACATCTCGCTCGATTTTTGCTACAAGGCCCAAACAGAACCACATCCTGTGTGCACATAACAAATAAATCACAACCCCTCGTAGCATAGAAGAGTAACTCATAGAACATATCCGAACACTAACAAGCTCAACTCTAACCGAATGCCACACCCCTCAACACAAACAGTTCTGAGTCAATAATTCTGACACAGTGTAGAATACACATCCTTATACGACCTACCAATGGGCCCCCAAATTAACTCCGGTCATTCCCAAATGGATAAATAACCCTCCAAAAGTCCACAATGATCTAACCATGACACGTACCACCATCTAGCTAACTTTGG
This sequence comes from Nicotiana obtusifolia, assembly GCA_002018475.1. Lineage (NCBI taxonomy): Eukaryota > Viridiplantae > Streptophyta > Magnoliopsida > Solanales > Solanaceae > Nicotiana > Nicotiana obtusifolia. The sequence goes on from MCJB01046744.1 coordinate 68,107, forward strand.
CCACATCTTCATAGACCGCAACCCCGAAACAATCTGCTTCTGAGAAGTCTCAGTCTCCAAATCCATAGAACACATGAATCACCATAGTCGATCCCAACTCCACCACTCGAATGACTAACAAATTTCTCATACATAATCATCCCCATGAGAAATACTTCTATAATTCTTCTACGCCACATAGCAAAATCTGAACATCAGCAGTCGATCAACCAGGCGAGTACTGCAATACCAGTGAAGCATCCATAAGTCAAAACACAATGCGCCTTCTGAAATGCGCACTCTTCTCAGGCAATACCATGTAGTAATAAAATTAATCTAGTCATCTGAAACCGTCCATGTTGTCTAATAATTCATGACCTTCCCTTCAAAACTGAATCGTGACCTTGCACATGCAAATCTCAATCCCACACAATACTCCATATCTATCATGCCATAATATGAAAAACATGAGAATCTCATAATCAACTCTGAGTCACCAGCAGAATACATACCCCATCAGTCAGAAACCTTCCATTTGATCCCATCTAGGAGAAAATCACAATACGCAACATGCTGCTCACGCCGGTAGGAAATATCCATCTCAAACCATAGTAGAAACCATCGAGAACTCTTCGAAACCCATTTGCACATAACCAGCCCATCAGAACTCAATCTCTCTAGCTCAACCAAGCCACGTAGGTCGCCAAACCCAAGAGTATTGCCACAGAACACCTGTAGAGACTCACAACATCATAAGTACCCAAAGAACTGATCATATCCATTACCGTGCTAATCCAACCTACTACCAAGCTGTCCTATTTCTCCGAGTTCCTTCCGAATTACCCTCAAGTTGACACTTCTCCTTGCCAGAACACCATGACCAAAGCTCACCACAAGAGATCCTAGCATAAAACCACATCGCCCTGAGGCCCATAAGCCGTTGTATTCCCTTTTAAGAACTCCAAAAGTACCACAACCGAGACACCACTCAGAAGAGACCTTCTGTGAATCTAAAGTTGTTTCCTTCACCTTCCTGATATTGAAATGTAGAATCCATAATGATATAGAAATACCGCGAGTCTCGATACCATCCAATGTAAATCTCAGATTCTAGCCATATACAAATCCGAAAAATTCTCAATTGCCACATATAAATCTTGAATTCATGTAGAACCTTCTAGAGAGTCTTCCACTCTGCTTAGATCTCAATTGCGCCTCCCAAACGGCCGAACGAACTGTGCCTCATTAGCACAATAACACCCAAAGAAGTAATCGACACCTCTAAGCAACCTAGTAAATTCCTACTTTATGCGCACTACATCTTTCACGAATAACAATTCAAATCATTCCATGATTCTCATAATACCCATAAGTGTAATACACCATGCATCCAGAAATTTTCTTGCTTAAGTCATCCTCAACGCCAGCCTCTGCAAGTCATAACCGATCCACAAGTATACCTCAGACTAAAAGCAATACAACACGTAACCATGCAACTAAATCATCGATAGCAGACTCCCCCACTTGTCTCAAAGCCATAGATCAAAACACTCGATAACTCACACTGTCCATACTCTATTACTGCCATAATACCGCAGTGAGATTCAACTAAATCCTTCATAAGATCATGTATCACAAACTATATTATACCTCAAATCATCTGCTAAGCTCGCATTCATCCTCGTGACGATCAAGTCAACTTCTCAACCAATCCAAACTCAAATTGCACCACCTATTATCCACTGGTAGAAAAGAAAGCCTCCACACAACATCATAAGGATCACATATCCATAGATTACCCCGCAGGTGATAACCCACCTACTTTATCTCAAACTGACATCTCTCTATACCCTTTCACAGCCACAACTACTACGAAATCACTTAATCTTCCTGAGTCTGAACTCATCAACAAGACATGAAAATCTACTTCGTTCCACAAATGAAATAACAAGAAAGAATCTCTTAAAAACCTTCATAACTCAAGACTGTATGACACATCCACAGAAATCGAGCATCCAATAGTCATTTTCACATCTAAAGCAAACTCTTTCCGTCACGTTCAAACCATCTGAATATATCTCGCAGTCACATCCTACTCATAATATAGCCATCCAACCACCCACCGAGCCACCAGTCTCACTCATAGGGACACCACTAGACATAGAAGTCCAAAAGCACATGCTCACACAACTATAACAATCGAGCCTAAGCTGCAGTCCAAACTGGACCTCATGCCCTCTAGACTGGCCCATCACCAAAACATAGAAAACACATCTCGCACCTCATCCACATAACCCACAAGCTGTCGATGTATAGTTGATACCGAGCTTTCTCATGCGCATACGAGTGAGTGGAAGGAATTCAAAGAGATACACTTCAAGCTGAATCAATGCCATGCGATAAGGAAAGAAAGATGGGAATTTTATCCTAAATGCCATGTAGCCTCTCGAAAATAGCTATGGATGTCATCATACCAATCCGCAAGACTTTACTAGACACTTGCTCATGACTCGTATAATCTGTAAACCTAGAGCTCTGATACCAACTTGTCACGACCCAAAATTTAACTAGTCTTGATGGCACCTAGCCCAACCCGTTAGGTAAGCCAATTAACAATAAACCACAATATAATGATAATAATAAGAGTCAAAAATGAAATAACTAAATTTTATACAATTCTCCAAGGACTGGTAGTACAAATCATGAGCTTCTAAGACTTAGAGTTACAAAGCTGGTATGAAAATAAATACATCATCTGTTCGAAACGTACATAAACAGATTTATAAATCTAAAGCTTCCAAGAACAATAAGGAGCTATAACCGGAACACAAGTACATCTTCAATGCCAGCTCCCGCCACTCACAGCAACATCAGCTCTAAAATCTGCATGTAAGATGAAGAACCGTAGTATGTGTACAACCGACCCCATGTACTCAATAAGTAACAAACCTAACCTTAGGTTGAAAGCTGTGACGAGCTTGGACAACGGTCAGAGTCCACCACCAAATGACAAGAATAACACGTAACAATATAATAAAAGCAGCACAAGTAATAACTCAAAGATATGATGCTCAGCGTGTTCACAGTTACGGAATAAATAGGCATGCTTTTCAAGTATAACAGTAAAATCCAAATCTTCCACCGAAATCACCAAAATATGAGTAAATCAGAAAATTATGATTTTTCCTGGGAACTTTCAACAACAGATAAGATATTTTATTCTCAGATAGCATGAGGAAAGTACATCTCTATGCCTATATGTCAATGTTCATGTGAAAGCATGAATGTCACAAAACCGTGTAGCATAAGGAAATGCATCTCTATGCTTGTATGTCAAGAATGCATGTCAAAAGCAATGCATAGCAGTGATGAACTCATGTACTTACTCTCTCAGAGTACTCAATTGCACTGTCTTGGACTCCCACTCAAAATGCTCAATCACTCAGCACACTCAGTCACTCAGCACTGTACGGTACCTGCGCTCACTACTGGTATGTCAGACTCCGAAGTGGCGGATCCTGCCCAAGCGCTAATATAAGCCAACATGGCATGCTGCGGCGTGCAGCCCGATCCCATCATTAATCAATAAAACCTGCTGTGGCATGTAGCCCGATCCCATCAATAATAATAAAGCCTATAAGGCCTGCTGCGGCGTGCAACCCGATCCATATAATAATAGTATATATAAGCTAATATGGCTTGCTGCAGCGTGCAGCGCTATCCACTATATCTCTCACAACACGACTCTTAGGCCCCAACTCAGTCATCAATCTCTCCAGCCACTCGGGTTAACAAATCTCATGCCAATCAGCCAAAACAATGATAACTTGATGTGACAACAAAGGATATGAGATATGATTTGCGAATGAATGAATATGGTTGAGTATGTAACTGCAATTTAAGCAAATAACTCAACAGCAGAGATGACCTCAGTGGGTCCCAGCAGAATAAACATATAGCTTAAACATGATTTCTAACATGATTCACAGCTCAATTTCTCTAACACATAGAAATTTCATGGATAGAAATAAGATTAGGTAACTAAAAAGTATCACAGACTTAACTGAGTCATAATTCACATAGTGCACGCCCACATGCCCGTCACCTAGCATGTGTGTCACCTTAACACCAAACACATTACATGTTTGTTCAGGAATTCATACCCTCAGCACCAAGTTTAGAAGTGTTACTTACCTCGAACAAGCTGAATCCAATAGCGAGCAAGCCAAACAATCCTCTAGAAATGCCATCCCGCGTGTACCGACCTCCGAACAGCTTGAAACTAGCCAAAAGCAACTCAAGAACAACAAATAATGTTAAAGAAAACAAACCCAATCGATAAAGGTTGAATCTTTAATCAAAAGCCCAAAGTCACCAAAAAGTCAACAAAAGTCAACGTCGTGCCTACCTTGGATTGTGAATCCAAACTTACCCGAGCAAAGCCCGAACCAAGACAAGCTCACACGAATGAAAACCGACTCAATTAGTGTCCGATAGCTCAATCAATTCGCCAAAACATCACTCTTGGGTGTTTATAACCCAAGAATCCAACCCACACTAGTTGGGTCCTATATCTCCTGAAATACTCCTCCAAAACTCGCCAAATTCGAGTATGTTGTTCTCCCAATATAGGAGAACAAAACCCCAAAAGAAATCGGGAAATAAACGCTTCTAACTCATTCTCAATTAGTAAAATTTTGGACATAACCCTAGGTCTTGATTTAATAGTTAAATGGGTTTTCAATTAAAAATCATGGATTAAAGCTTAAACCAAGGGAATGAATCAAGGGAGATACTTAGGTTATGGTTTAGACCTTACCCCATGGAAGAAACTTGATTAACATCCTTGAATTTCCCCAATCCCAAACTTTCATGATGAGAAAAACTCCAACAATATTAATAACCAAAAATGTCCAGTTGTTCTACCTCATTTCTTGTGCAAAATGATCCCGAAACTCGCTTTTGATGCCTGGATTCATCGTGAAATTCCAGTCAAGTTAGGATTTTCAATCACTCCATTTGACCTTATAATGAAGGAGATACGTTGGTTTCAATATTTGGAAATAGTGCCAATTTTTAAATACGAATTTAGTGACAATTTTGTAATTAATCTGAAAAATCTGGCAACCCAATTCTTAGTATAATGACCATAAATTCCTCATATGATGTCGAAAATTGATGATTTCAGTTGCTATGGTTCCAAAATTATGATACAGAGATAATGGTTTAGTCGACACAAGAATCAAAGGCCGTTTGCTAAATATGATAACCTTTATGCTCAAATCGATGTTGAAACCGAAAACAATCACCATACAACCCAAACTTATCCAAAACTCATCGGAATTTAACCAAATTTTATGGACATGTCCAAAATTATCATACAAACTTATTGAAAATAATTAAAACTCGATTTCGAGTCCGTTTACCTAAATATCAAACCTTGGTCAACTCTTCCAACTTAAAACTTCTAAACAGAGAATCATTATTCAAAATTAATCCCGAACCGCTCGAAAACTGAAACCAACTATACATACAAGTCATAATACATAATATGAAGCTACTCAAAGTCTCAAACCATCGAATGGAACGCTAAAGCTCAAAACGACCGGTCGAGTGGTTACAGAATAAGAAAAACAACAAAATGAAAAGATATTGGAAGGTGACTCCCAGGCTTGCAGACGTCGAGCAGGTATGCCTTGAAGTCCCCTGAAGGCAACTAACAAGATCAATCGCTAACGTCTAGCACGTGCAGGCGTAACTGGATCTACATAAAAAGATGTGCAGAAGCATAGTATGAGTACACCACAATGGTGCCTAGTAAGTATCAAGCCTAACCTCAGTAGAGTAGTGACGAGGCCAGGTCAATGTAATGACCCGACGGATCGTTTTGAGCATTTGCATTTTGTTCAGCTGTTTGAAGTCTTGAGTAGATTCATATGATGTATTATGATTTGTGTGAATCGTCGCCTTTGCTTTTCAGGTGTTTCAGGATTGATCTGGATGTATTATTTTCAAATAGGAAGCTTTAAGTTGGAAGAATTGACCAAGTTTGATTTTGAGCATTTGAACTTGGATCAGAGTTTTAATGGTTCCGCTAGATATGGATGGTGATTTTGGACTAAGGTTTATGCCCTTATTTGCATTTGAATGTTTCTAGAAGGTTTCGGCACTAATTGCCGAAAGTTGGCAATTTGAAGGTTTGGAATGTTAATAAGTATGAGCAAGAGTTTACTTTGATAGTATCAGGTTTGGATTGTGGTTCTAGGAATCGGAATATCTCCGTTATGTCATTTCGGACTTGTGTGCAAAATTTAAGGTCATTCTGAGTTGATTTGATATGGTTCGCACGAGTGTTGGAAGTGGAAAGTTCAAAAGTTCATTAAGTTCGATTTAAGGTGCGATTCGTGTTTTTGATGTTGTTAGGCGTGAGTTGAGGCCTTGAGTAATTCCGTGTTATGTTATGGGACTTGTTGGTATGTTCAAACGGGATCCCGAGAGGCTCATGAGAGTTTCGGATGTGATTCTGATCATTTCAGATGGTTTTGGCTGTTTCAGACCTTTTTCGTGATCGCGAAGAGTGGTTCATGATCGCGTAATGTATATTGGAGCTAGGTATTTCCTTCATTGCGTTCGTGACTGTGTAATCGCGTTCGCGTACCTTTGTGAGGCTTGAGCATTGCGTTCGCGTCCATCAGCTCGCTTTCGCATAGAGTTGAATTGAGAAGCTGGGAACTGAAGGGAATGTCTTTACGTTTGCGAAGTAGCCACTGCGTTCATGAAGGTTTGAATCTGTTTTGCATCGCATTCATGAGGTCTTTGCTGCAAATGCGTAGGGTCTTTTTTTGGCGGTGAGTTTTTATTTATCGCGAACACGAGTGTCCTTTCGCGTTCGAGAAGAGTATGCTTGGAGCAGACCTTTAAGTACTCTATTTCAAAGGTTTCGGGCATTTTAACATATTTTGATCTATGGAGCTTGGATTTGGGAAATTTTCATCACATGGATTGGGGTAAGTGTTTTCTACTTGGTATTGATTTTATTCCTTGATTCCATCTTTGTTTTTGGCATTTGATTGATGATTTCAAAAGAGAAATTAGGGGTTTTTGTCTAAACTTTCCTAAAGTGAAATTTTGAGTTTTGAACATCGATTCTGAGTCGGATTTGAGTGAAATTAGTTTGGTTGGACTCGTAATTGAATGGGTCGAATTTTGTGAGTTTTGTCAGGTTCCGAGGTGCGGGCGCGAGTTTGACTTTTTGGTTGACTTTGAGTAAATGTGTAACAATTCGACCTTTATAATTTGGGATTGTTTCCATATGCATTATTTTATGTATTTGAGTTGCTTTTCGTTAGTTTCGAGCCGTTTAGAGGTTGTTATGCGCTGGATGATATTTTTAGAGTATTGTTTGGCTTGCTAGGTGTTGGATTTGACTTGTTCGAGGTAAGTAACATATCTAAACTTGGATTTGACGGTATTTAACCCTGGGAACTATATAATAAGAGATGTATTGAGGTGACGCACATGCTAGGTGACGAGCGTGTGGGCGTGCACCGGGGAAATCATGATTCTAGTTGACTATTAGACTCTAACCAGACTTGTTTTGCTGTTATATCTTGTTACATCCATGTTCTCCCTACTTGTTTGATCATATGAGCTGTAAGTTATGTTGGAAATCATGTTTAGCTTATGCGCTTATTCAGTTGAGACCTCATGAGGCTATCTCTGTTGTTTTGAGTTATCTGCTCTAAATGTAATTATATACTCAGTCATGATTCTTCATTTGTATATCATATCTCAGTCTATGTTCCTCATTTATTGTTACATCACATGTTATCATTGTTTGGGTTGAGTGATACAAGATTGTGAGATTTGAGAGATTGATGACTGAGTTGGGGCTTGAGGGCAGGATTGTGAGTGATATTCTTATTGGCTATTTATGGGATCGGGCTGCACCCCGCAGCAGGCGTTATTAGCTATTTATGTGATCGGGCTGCACACCACAGCAGGCCCTATCGGCTTATTTATTATTATGGGATCGGGCTGCATGCCGCAGTAGGCCATATTGGCTTTATATTAGCACTTGGACATGATCCGCCCCTCCGAAGTTTGACATACCAGCATTGAGCGCAATTACCGTACAATGCTAAATGATTGTGTGTGATGAGTGAGATGTTTGAGACAGACAGATTGAGTACTCTGAGAGTGTGACTACCTGAGATTATCACTGTGATGCATTACATTTGACATGCATACTTGGCATGTAGGCATAGAGATGCATTTTCCTCATGCTATACGGTGTTGTGACATTCATGATCTAGCATGTACATTTGACATGTAGGCATTGAGATGTATATCCCTCATGCCAGACAATATATGATAATTGATGACTTGACATGCATATTGACATATAAGCATAAATATGTACTTTCCTCATGTTATCTAATAATGAAATATCTTATCTGTTGTTGAAAGTTTGGGAAAAATCACAAATTTCTGATATACCCTCATATTTTTGTGATTTTCGTGAAAGATTTGGATTTTACTGTTATATCTGAAAAGCATGCCTATTTTCTGTAATTGTGAACAAGCTAAGCATAATATCTTTGAGTTACTACTTGTACTGCTTTTATTATATTGTCACGAGTTGTTCTTGGCTATTGGTGTTGGACTATGACCGTTTTTCGAGCTCGTCACTGCTTTGAACCTAGGGTTAGGTTTGTTACTTATTGAGTATATGGGGTCGGTTGTACTCATACTACACTTCTACACCTTGCGTTTAGATATTGGAGCTGATGTTGCTGTGTATGGCGGGAGCTAGCATTGAAGATGCACCTGCGTTCCGGTTATAGCTGCCTCTTGTTCTTGGTAGCTCTAGATTTATATATCTGTTTATGTATATTTCGAACAGATGATGTATTTATTTCATATTAGTTGTAAACTCTAAATCTTAGAAGCTCATGATTAGTACTACCAGTCCTTGAGTTGTTGTATAAAAGTTCAGTTATTTCATCATTTAAATTCTCAGTAAATCTCATTTGAATTGAATTATTGTTAATTGACTTACCTAGTGGGTCGGGTTTGGTGGTATCAGAGCTCTAGGTTCATAGGTTCTACACGCACTTTAGCCCATCTGACGCCACATAGCTTCAAGTAATTCCCTTATTAGCAACATGCACATAAATCCCACTTTATGCCGTCATATGCACATTCACCCCTATCCTTATACCGCTACATGCGCATCAATATCACCATACAATAACAACTTTTACCACAAGTGTCCATATGCTATTACATGCCAAAATAAAAAATATCAATATTTCCACAATAATAGCCCATGGCTCAACTACAATGTGTACAAGAACATAAACAATAACAATGAATGTGAATTGCTCAACAAGGAAGATATCTCAACAACTAATAACTTCGCCTCAATGTGATAACGACTTTGACAACTTCAACGCCAATAACTCAAAGATATTCACGAAATAACAACTTCAATTACAAGTAATTCAACAATTAAAGATGTAACAAGGCAATAAGGAAGGAAATAACTTTAACTAGGCATATAAGAGAAAAAAAACAAGCAAGAGATAGAACAAGTATTAACAAAGTCAAATAAGGCATGTAAGGGTAGACTAACACATGTACGAGTAGATTAACAATGAGAATTAAAAAAATGAGCCCTCGGGGGATCCAAACCAATCATCCACGCAAGTCTAGAAACATCATACGAACTCGTTCGCGTGATATCAAAACACACCAATAACTTCTAGAACTACGAATCGAACACCAAAAAGCATGAATTTCAAAGTAAAGTTCAAGAACTACTAGAATTGCAACTAAGCGTCTGAATCCTATCAATTCAATTCCGAATGATACCAGATTTTGAAGACAAGTTCTAAATAGCATAACTGACATATTCCAAGTTGCAAAATCAAATTTTGAACCCGATAGCTAAAAGTCAACCTACGGTCAAACTTCTAAACTTGAAATTGCTAATTTTCGGCAAAATGACACAAATCAACCTACGGACTTCCGAATTTAATTCCGGCACGCCAAGTCCAAAATCAAGATATGAAGCTATCGGAGCCATCAAAATACAGTTCTAGCGCCGTTTTCACAAAAGTCAACCATTGGTCAACATTTCTAACTTAAGCTTCTAAGTCAAGAACCAAAGGGTCTAAATCAACCCAAAATCTTCATGGAACGAAACCAATAAACCCGGTAAGTCATAAAACCATAAAAACAGATGTGTGAAGCATCAAAATGGTAAACGGAGCGCAATTACACAAAACGACCGATCGGGTCGTTACATTCTCCCCTCTTAAAACAAATGTTCATCCTCAAACGTGCATAAGGACATACTTGAAGTGATGAATATATGAGGATAATAACTCCGCATGTCGTGCTCAGTCTCCCAGGTTTCCTCCTCGACTAGATGACCCGTCCATTAAACCTTCACTCAAGCAATGTTCTTTGATCTCAATTTTTGGACCTATCTGTCTAAGATAGCCACCGATCCCTCAATATTAGTCAAATCCTTGTCAAATTGGACTGAGCTGAAGTCTAATACATGAGATGGATCACCATAATACTTTCGGAGCATAGAAACATAGAACAGCGGATGAACTGCAGATAAGCTATGTGGCAATGCAAGCTTGTAGGCCACCTCACCAACTCTCACAAGGATCTCAAAAGGACCGATATACCTAGGTCTCAACTTTTCGATCTTCTCGAACCTCATCAAACCCTTCACAGGTGAAACCTAGGAAAAAACCCGCTCTCCAACCATAAATGCTACATCACGAACCTTTCGATCGGCGTAACTCTTCTGTCTAGACTAGGCTGTATGAAGCCAATCCTGAATAAATCTTGACTTTCTCTAAGGCATCTCAAACCAAATCTGTGCCCAACAACCTAGCCTCTTCCGGCTCAAACCAACCACCTGGAGAACGACACGCTCTCCCATATAGGGCCTAATAATGAGTCATCTAAATACTCGATTGGTAGCTGTTGTTGTAGGAAAACTCCGCAAGTGGAAAGAATTGATTCCAAGAACCCCCGAAATCCATTACACAGGCACAGAGCATGTCCTCTATTATCTGAATAGTGCGCTCGGATAGTCCGCTTGTCTGGGGGTGAAATGATGTACTCAACTCAACCTGTGTGCGTAACTCACACTATATAGCACTCCAGAAATACGATATGAACTGCGTACCTCGATCGGAGATAATGGATGCCTGCACGTCGTATAGCCAAACAATCTCACAGATATATATCTGAGCTAGCTGCTCTAAAGAATAGGTGGTCACCATCGGAATGAAATGAGCCGACTTGGTCAACCTTTCTATAATCACCCATACCGTGTCAAAATTTTTTTGAGTCCGTGGGAGCCTAACAACGAAGTCCATGGTAACACGCCCCCACTTCCACTCAGGAATCTCAAGTGTTTAAAGCAAATCGCCCCGCCTCTGATGCTCATACTTCACCTGCTGACAATTTGCGCCACATACTCCACTATATCTTTCTTCATTCTCCTCCATCGATAGTGCTGCCTCAAATCCAAATACATCTTAGCGGCACCTAGATGAATGGAGTATCACGAACTGTGGGCCTCCTCAAGGATCATCTCATGCAACCCATCCACATTGGGCACACATAATCAGCCCTGGATCCGCAACACACTGTCATGTCCAATAGAAACCTCTTAGGAATCGCTATGCCGTACCGTGTCCTTATGGACAAGCAAATGGGGTCGTCATACTGACACTCTCTGATGCGATCATATAAAGAAGTCTGATATACAATGCAAGCAAGAACCTGGCTGGGCTCCGAAATATCTTATCTAACAAACTGATTAGCCAAGGCCTAAACATCGATGGCTAGTGGCCTCTCTGCTACCGGTAGATATGCTAAACTGGCCACGCTCTCCACCTTTCTACTCAAGGCATCGATCATAATGCTGGCCTTCCCGAGATGATATACAATAGCGATATCATAGTCTTTAAGCAATTCTAACTATCTATGCTTCCGCAAGTTAAGATCTTTCTATTTAAACAGATGTTGTAGACTCCGGCGGTTGGTATATACATCACAAGGTACCATACAAATAGTGTCGCCAAATCTTCAATGTATGAAAAATAGCTACTAATTCGAAGTCGTGGGCAGGATAATTCTTTTCATAAACCTTCAGCTGCCGAGACACATAGGCAATCACCCTACCGTCTTGCATCGACACCACACCAAGCCTAACACGTCAAGCATCACAATACATAGTGTAAGATCCCGAACCTATAGGCAACACCAACACTAGGTGTTAGTCAAAAGAGTCTTGAGCTTTTAAAAGCTCGCCTTACACTCCTCAGACCATCTGAAAGGAGCACCCTTCTGGGTCAATCTGGTCATAGATGCAGCAATGGATGAGAAACCCTCTATGAGACGACAATAATATCTAGCCAAACCAAGGAAACTTCGAATCTCAGTGGCTGAAGATGGTGTGGGCCAACTCTGAGCCGCTTCAATCTTCTTTGGATCTACCTTGATCCCATCACTTGACACCACATGACCCAAAAATGCCACCGAATCAAGCCAGAATTCACACTTTGAGAATTTTGCATACAACTTCTTCTCTCTCAAGGTCTGGAGTATGGTCCTCAGATGTTGCTCATGATTTTCCCGGCTGCAGGAGTACACCAAGATGTCGTCAATAAACACAATGATGAATGAATCAAGATATGGCTGGAATACACCCTTATTAGGTGCATAAATGTTGCTGGGGCGGTGGTTAGCCCAAATAACATCACAAGGAACTCATAGTGACCATACCTGAGTCCTGAAGGCAGTCTTCGGGATATCCGAATCTTGAATCTGTAGCTGGTGATACCCTGACCTCAAATAAATCTTTGAGAACACTCTAGCTCCCAGTAGCTGGTCAAATATGTCGTTAATGTGCGGCTATGGGTACCTGTTCTTCACTGTAACTTTGTTCAACTGTCGATAATCAATACACATGCTCATAGAACCATCCTTCTTCTTCACAAACAAAATCGGTGCACACCAAGGCGACACACTAGGCCAAATGAAACCCTTATCCAACAACTCTAGCAACTGCTCTTTTAACTCTTTCAACTCCGCTGGTGCCATACGATATGGTGGAATAGAAATGGGCTTAGTGCTCGGCAACAAGTCAATGCCAAAATCAATATCTCTATTGGGCGGCATGCTTGAAAGATCTGTTGGGAATACATTTGGGAAGTCTCTCACTACCGGAACTGACTCAACGGTAGGAGTATCAGCACGGACATATCTCACAAAGGCTAGATATGCATCACACCCTTCTCAACCATCCGCCAAGCCTTTATAAAGGACACAATCCTGTTGGGAACATAACCCAATGTACCCCTCCACTTTAACCGCGGAAAACCTGGCATGGCCAGTGTTACAGTCTTGGCGTGACAATCTAGAATGGCATGATAGGGCGACAACCAGTCCATGCCCAAGATCATATCAAAGTCTACTATATTGAGTAGCAATAGATCAACTCTAGTCTCAAAACCACCAATAATAACTAAGCATGACTGATACACACTGTCCAAAATAATAGAATCTGCCGCAAGGCGTGGACACATAAATAGAAGAACTTAAAGAATTACGAGATCTATCCAAATATGAAGCAAAGTAATATGACATATATGAATAAATGGATCCCGAATCAAATAAGACTAATGCATCTCTATGACAAACTGAAACCATACTTGTGATGATTGCGTCTGATGTGACTACCTTTGACCTACCCAAAAAAGCATAGAACCTAGCCTGGCCTCCCCCTCTAGGGCAACCTTACCCACCTAACCCCCACCCCTAGCTGGTTGTGTGGGTGGAGCGGCAACTGGAGTAGCAACCATGGCCTGTGAAGTCTGTGGACCTGGTGGAATCCGTGGAGCCTGAGTAGCCTGTAGAGGTGCCCCCCTCCTAAGTATGAGGCAATCCCTCACCATATGACGGGAATCACCACACTCAAAACAAGATCTCGGTGGGTGTGGCTGCTGGAGTTGACCCTACCTGGTCGGCTAGACTGACCGCTGAAAGCACCCTGTGCAGGAGGTGCACTAGAAAGTGGTTGAGCAAAGTGTGTAACCTAAGACCTCGGAATAGCCGGAGCACCACTAGAAGCTGGAAGTGCTGAATGAACTAGACGACTCACATAATCACTACCATGATGGGCTGTAGTTGTAGCGTGGCCACCACTAAATCCTCTAGTACCTCGAGGCCTTTTGGCCTCCCTGTCCTCTCTTTCACGACCCCCATACCCTCCAAGCTCCGTGCACTCTCTACCACCTACTGATATATGGTATCTGTCTCCAACTCTCGAACCATGCTGAATCTAATACCATAGTTGAGCCCCTCGATAACTAGGCGGACTCACTCCCTGGCTGTAGAAACCAAGGTATGTGCATGTCTAGACAACTCACTGAATCTGATGGCATACTCTGACATTGTCATAGTGCCTTGGCGCAGCTACTCAAACTCTGCGTGCCATGCATCCCGAAATGTCTGGGAAACAAACTCTCTTAAGAACATCTCTGAAAACTAAGTCCATATAAGTGAAGCTGCATCGACTAGGCTACCCTCCTCGTAAGCCCGCCACCGTCGATACGCTACTCCTGACAGCTAGAATGTAATAAAAGCAACTCCGCTCGTATCCACAATACCTATGGTGCGGAGAATACGGTGGCACTTCTCTAGAAAACCCTGTGTATCCTCTGAATCTAAGCCGCTGTAAGTAGGAGAATGATACTTCTTGAACCTCTCAAGTCTAATCTCCTCCTCCTCAGATGAAACTGCCCTAACCTCGGGCTGAACCGGAACAATAGGTTGCGGTGGCATAACCTTCTGGGACCTGGTCAACATGGACCCGCTTCTTTGGAGCGCAGGCCACGAGAGTCTAAGCCCCTCCCCCAGCCTGAGATGTGGCTGGTGCAAGTGGAATCAACCCCGCCTGAGCTAGAGACCGAACATGCTCAAGAACTGTGCTAAGGTCTCCTAAAGTGCATGGGTGGCAATAGGCACCTCGTGTGCCTGCCCCTCAAATGGAGCTACTGGTGGATCCTCTGTTGCAGCTCGGGCAGGTGTTCTAGCTGGACCACGTGCCCCTTCTTGGCCTCTGCTCCTACCAGGCCTCTCGCGGCTCTAGTAGGGGGTGCGGGTGTCTGATCGTCGGATCCAGCAGTGCGTGTCCTCACCATATGTGAGAGAATAGAAAGACATAGATTCAGATTTCAAAGTCAACCAATTCGCACGACATGGAATCAAAGAAGTGGAGTTTTCCTAACAGTTATGTAGCCTATCGAAAATAAGTACAGACGTATCCGTATCGATCTGCAAGACTCTACCAAACCTGCTTATGACTTGTAACATCTATGAACCTAGAGCTCTGATACCAACTTGTCACGATCCTAATTTCCCACCTTAGGATGTCGTGATGACACCGTCTTTAAGACTAGGTAAGCCTAATATCTAAGAATAACTTAACAGAGATAATCAACAGAAATACTAAAGCATGACCGATAAACTCATATAAACCTCCAAAATAGGATCTCAACAACACTCTTCCCAAAACCGGTGGAACTAAGTCATAAGCTCTACAGAATAATCCAGAATGTCGACTACAACACTGTCAGAATAAGAAAAACAACAAAATGAAAAGATAATGGAAGGTGACTCCGAGGCCTGCGGATGTCGAGCAGGTATACATTGAAGTCTCCGGAAGGCAGCTAACAAGTCAATCACTAACGTCCAGCATGTGCAAACGTACATGGATTTTCACAAAGAGATGTGCATTAATGTAGTATGAGTACACCACAATGGTACCTAGTAAGTATCAAGCCTAACCTCGATAGAGTAGTGACGAGGCCAGGTCAAGACACCTACCAGGACATGATAAATAGAGCACAAATATATAATTACGGAAAGTAATGGAATATAGAGAAATGATTGATAACGAAGCAATTTAATAATGAAAACTGAAGACAAGATTGTAAGCATAAGATAATAAGAAGGAAGCAAATAATGAGAACCCCAAATAGTCAAATGCGGACAAATCTGGTAAGACAAGGAATTATAAAAGCAACAAGAACTGTTCAACCAATAACTCATTTCAACCTGAGATACACAACAAGAATCACAACATAGGTGCCACCTCGTATACAACAAGAATCACAACAGAGGTACCTCCTCGTATTCACATTTTCTCAATTCTAATCACAATCTTTCCTTATACTACCGCGTGAGCCTTACATTTGGATAGTTTTGGAAACTTTTTTCCCAAAATAACTGCATGCACTTTATTCCACCTTATGATGCCGTGTGGCTTCAAGTAATTCTCTTAACAACACGAACATAAATCCCATCTTATGCCGCCACATGCACATTCACACCTATCCTTATACTGCCACATGCGCATCAATATCACAACACAATGACAACTCGCATCACAAGTACCCATATGACACAACTTGCCAAAAATCAACAATATCAATGTTTCCAAAACAATAGCCCATGGCTCAACCACAATGCGTACAAAAACATCAACAATAACACTGAATGTGAATTGCTCAACAAGGAAGATATCTCAATAATTAACAACTTCGCCTCAATGTGATAACGACTTTCACAAATTCAACACCAATAACTCAACAAGAAGATATTTCACTAAATAACAACTTCAATTACAAGTAATTCAACAATTAAAGATGTACCAAGGCAATAAGGAAGGCAATAACTTCAACTAGGCATATAAGAGCAAAACAACAAGCAAGAGGTAGAACAAGTGTTAAGAAAGTCAAATAAGGCATGTAAGGATAGACTAACACATCTTAGGGTAGATTAACAATGGGAATTAAAACATGATATGGAAATTCAATTAAAGGCATGGAAAGAGTCTAAGTAACCTAAACTGGTCGAGTACCACATATAACCCGTGTATCCACTCGTCAACTTGTGTAGACTGCTTTTATATAAATCAAATAACACAATCAAATCCCAAATCCTAAGAGGTAGTTCCTCCACACAAAGTTAGACAAGATACTTACCTCAACTAGGCTAACTCAACCCTCAGAAATGGCTGTTCCCCTAAAATTCGCCTCCACACGGCTTGAATCTACCCAAAATTGACTTAATGTCATCAAAGAATGCAGGGGAAAACAATTACAATAGATAAAGCTATAGTCTTTACACTTTTTCCAAAAATTCAACAAAGGTCAATCCAGGGCCCGCCCGGTGAAAACCTAGGTCCAAGGGTAGATTCTAAATACCCATAACCCTACGAGCCCAAACATGTGATTAGTTTCAAAATTCGAGTCCAAATCGATTCTCAAAACTCAAATTCTCATTTTTCAAAAATTTGAAAAAATTTCCCAATTTTTCCTCTTTGATTCACATAAATTTGATGTTAAATCTAAGATATAATCATGAAATATAGTTGGAAATTTATTAATATCACTTACCCAATGTGAGTAGATGAGAATCCCTTCCCCAAATGGCCTCCTACCGAGTCTAGGGTTCTAAAATTTGAGAAATGAGACTAAATCTTGACTTTCCAGCCCTTATGTCCAGCTGCAAATGTTGCATTTGCGACACAAGGTTCGAATTTGTGAACGCTTGTAATTGCAGACCAGGGATCACATTTGCGAACCCAGATAGCCTCAACAAACGTCACAATTGCAACAAAGGCCTTGCAATTGCAAAATTGGAAAACTTTGCAAAAGCTACCAAGTGGTCGCAAATGCGACCCAAGCCACATGCCTGCTGACTTCGCAATTGCGAAGGGGTAAGTCGCAATTACGATATAAGACCACCCCTGCCACCTCTGCACTTGGGCTGGTTACCGAAATGTGTCCGAAACTCATCCGAGCCCTCGGGGCTCCAAACATAATATCCATACAAGTCTAAAAATATCATACGAACTATCTCGCATGATCAAAACACAAATATAACATGTAGAACTACAAATCGAACACCAAAATGCATGAATTTCACTATAAAGTTCAAGAACTACTAGAATTGCAACTAAATATCTGAATCCTATCAATTCAGCCCCAAATGATACCAAATTTTGTAGGGTAATTCTAAGTAGTATGACGGACCTATTAGAAGTCCCAAAATCAAATTTCGAACGTGATATCTAAATGTCAACCTACGATCAAACTTCTAATCTTCAAATTGCCAATTTTTGACAAAATGACACAAATCAACCTACGGACTTCCGAATTGGATTCCCAGCATAATCTCAAGTCCAAAATCATGATACGAAGCTATCAGAGCAATCCAAACACCGTTTAGGGGTCATTTTCACAAAAATCAACAATTGGTCAATATTTCTAATTTAAGCTTCTAAGCCAAGAACCAAAGGTCTAAATCAACGTGATATCTTCCCGTAACGAATCCAATCAACCCTGTAAGTCATAAAAACACACATATGTGAAGCATAAAAAGGGGAAACGGGCGTAATTACACGAAACAACCGGTGGGTCATTATATATATATATATATATAGAGTCACTCTTAGTATAACAAAAAAATGCAGTGTGCTTGTGACGACTCACTTTATTGCCCCGAATTCATTTTATTAATCATATTATGTGAAATTGAATAGAGTAAAATGTACTCGAATGTAATTTGAAAAGAAACGAGACATATGGTCTCATTTAAGAAAGTCTAAGTCGCAAAAGTCAACCGAGGGTTGACTTATGAGTTAGGAGGTTCGGATTTGAAATATGACGACTCAACTAGCTTCGGGAGGGAATATATGACTTAGACGAGTGACCGGAATATATTTGGTAGACCTCGAACCACACTAAATTTGAATCGAGGAAGTTCGGATTTCCGATTGATAGGTCGAATTTTGATCCGGAAGTCGGAATGAAATTCCGAAAGTTGCTGTAGGTTCCTTATGTGATTTTGGACTTGCGTGCAAATTTTCAGACCATTCGGACACCGTTTGGTCGAGTTCGGATCGAAGGATCGATTTGAGGAACCTTAGAGTTCATAGTATTGCTTTCAAAGCAAAATTGATAAAACGATGTTCGTTTTTGTGTTCCAATGATTGGAGCAAGTTCGAATGAGGTTATAGAACATGTGTGCATGTTCAGATGAAGTCCCGAGGGTCTCGGATGGATTTCGGATCGTTAACGGGACTTAGTTCGTCGCTTCATGAAGCGACAAACATTGCGTTTCTGGTTTAATTGATATTAGAATTAGTAAACGACCTCCGAATTCGATTTTGTTTAAAGAATTAGCTCCGTATTGAAATTACGGAGCCGTAGCAAAAAGAATCGTCCAAATCGGATCCCGTATGGAAAAGTTAGACTCAAAATGGCAAGCGAGAAAGAAAGGATCAGATGGCTGATCAGATTCGCGGCCAAAAAGCTGTCCGCTTTTTGGTTTCGCGAACCGCGAAGATGGCCAAGCCATCGCGAATTGGGACAGAACTGGAGGGGTCGTTTTGCGATGGGACCGCGAATCCGATATGCGAACCGCGAAATCCTCCTGGGTGTCGCGAATTGGACCAGAAGTTTGGGCAGCCTTTTTGGCTGTTTTGCGACGAAAATGCGGTCCGCGAATGGGTTATGCGGACCGCGAAAATGACAAGA
>MCJB01046744.1:89046-141353 GCA_002018475.1 Nicotiana obtusifolia
CTATTTATTTTATTGATGCACTTTTATTATCTGTTGTAGTTGCATATATGTTTAAGTTTAACAGGATTATCTGGAGTCAGGTCTAGCCTCGTCACTACCTCGCCGAGGTTAGGCCAGGCACTTACCAGCACATGGGGTCGGTTGTGCTGATACTACACTCTGCACTTTTGTGCAGATACCGGCACAGCAGGTGTCGGACAGTAAGTAAGACGGACATCCAGTTTTTGCGTGATCACCCAGGCGACCCAAGGTAGTACTGCAGCCGTTCGCAGATCTTGGCGTCATCTGTTCATCCTTTTGTCTCTATTTCCATGTAGTTCGGAAATGGTGCTTTTGATATTTCTTTCGAGACTATTGTATGTAGTATTCTTAGTCTGTCTGTGAATACTGTGTCACCAGTTCTTGGGTAGATTTTGTAAAGAAAGTACTATGTATAAAGAAATTCCGCATTTTGTATTTAATTTGGTTGTGAATTTATGAATGACGTTTTAATTATATTAATGAAGTTCATTATTGGCTGGCCTAGCTTCCATTAGTAGGCGCCATCACGACTCCCCAGGATGGGAGATTTGGGGTCGTGACAGTGCTAGTAATTAAGAGTATGGTTTCTTTCTCAAAAGCAATCTAGTTATAATTTGGTGTGTTACACTTTTAAGATTTTTTAATATATTATGTTTAGGACCTCATGTGATTTTTAGTTTTTGACTTTCATGGCTTTATGGTTCCATGAATTTTGTATTTGTGCTTTAGTTGATATGTATCATACAAATACGAAGTAGTGTAATGACCCGACTAGTCGTTTTAAGCATTGGCATTGAGTTCACCAGCTTGAGGTCATGGGTAGCATCATATGGTGTATTTTGACTCGTGGGTATTCTCGTTTTTGGTTTTCAGGTGTCTCGGGATTGATTTGGAAGAATGACTCTCGACTTGGAATCTTAGAGTTGAAAGAGTTGACCAAGTTTGACATTTTCATATTTGACTATGGATCGGAGTTTTTATGATTCTGATAGGTTCGGATGGTGATTTTGGACTTGGGTCTATGCCCGTATTTGCATTTGGATTTCTAGAAGGTCGCGGCACTACTTGGTGAAAGTCGGCAATTTGAAGGTTTGGAATGTTCATAAGTTTGTCTGGGACTTTGATGATATCAGGTTCGGATTTTTGTTCCAGGAGTTGAAATAGGTTCATTATGTCATTTGGAACTTGTGTGCAAAATTTGAGGTCATTTCGAGTTGATTTGATATGGTTCGGCATGAGTTTTAGAAGCTGAAAGTTCAAAAGTTCATTAAGTTCGATTTGAGGTGTGATTCATGGTTTTGATACTGTATTATGTGATTTGAGGCCACTAGTAGGTCCGTATTATCTTTTGGGACTTGTTGGTATATTCAGACGGGGTCCCAAAGGGAGTGAGTTCCGGACGGGTTTCAGACCATTTGGGCCATGTTAGTTCTGCTAGTTTCTGGTGCTTCTTTTCTTCTTCGTGTTCGTGTCCCCGCCTTCACGTTCACGTAGAGTTAGTGGTGATCTTCATTGCTTTCATGTCCCTGCCTTCACGTTCGCGTTGTGTTGAGCCGGGCAGGGCAGGTCAGCATGGATTTCTCCTCGCGTTCGTGTTTGCGTCTTCGCATCCGCGATGGTCTGGCTTCTATGTTCTTCACTTCGTGAGGTCTATTCCCAGAAAAAATAGCATTATTTGGTGAAGTGAAAATAGTTCTTCCACGTTCACGAAGGACTTCCTATTCAGCGATTATAAAGTACTCTAGTTCGAAGGTTTTGGTCATTTTATCACATTTTGAATTATGGAGCTCGAATTTGGGCGATTTTAGAGGAAATTTTCACCACATGGATTGGGGTAAGTATTTTGGACTCTGTTTTGATTATATTCCATGATTCCATCGATGATTTTGGCATTTAATTGTTGATCTTAAAAGAGAAATTTGGGGTTTTTGTCTAAACTTTTCTAAAGCGAATAATTAGATTTTGAACATCGATTTGGAGTCTCATTTGAGTGAAATTAGTATGGTTGGACTCGTAATTGAATGGATTGTAGGAATTTATAAGTCTTGTCAGGTTTTGAGGTGCGGGCCTGGGTTGACTTTTTGATTTTAGTTAAAGATCTTAACTTTATTAATCGAAATTGGTTTCTCTTGCATTATTTGTTAATATTACATAATTGTTGCTAGATTTGAGCCGAGCGGAGGTGAATTTTAAAGGAAAAGCTATTTTCAGTATTGACTTGGCCTAATTGAGGTAAGTAACTTGCCTAACTTTATGTCGGGAAAACTACCCTTTAAGTTTTGGGTTGATGGACCTATTTGAATTATGTGGAAGACGTGTACATGAGGTGATGAGAGTGTACACGGTATTATATGTGGTATTTGACCAGTTATACCTTTAGGATTCTTTCATGCATTTAATTAAAGTTGTCATTTCATGTTATATCTTCTATTGTTAAGGTTGCCCTTACATGCTTAAATTTGAAATTGTTAGTACGTATTTTATCTTTCATTGTCAAGTTTACTCTTATATGCTTTAATTGTTAATTGCAATTACTTGTTGATTTTATGCCTTATCCATCACATACCTTAATTGTTTATTGCATTTTTGGTAACCGTGCCTTCATTTATGAAATGTCATTACTTGCTATTAGATTTTGTGAGTTATCATGTAACTATTTTATCCGCTTGTGATCTTCTTTGTTTAGCTTCTTTATTTCATTTGATTTTGTGATACGCCGTAGTTGGCTGTATTTTGTTGCTGTAATCCATATTGTTTAGGGATCAGGTTGCACGCCGCAATGATATTGAAATAATATGAAAAGATATGATATGGAGCGATAACAACAGATGATATGATATAGGTGGGATCGGGTTGCATGCGACAACGGAATTTATCCTTACTGATTACTAAGTAAACTCATTTGATACTCCATTTTATATAAAATGTACTTTATTTTACTTTATTTGATTTCTAAAATAAACTCATTATTTCATTTGATGCTTTATCTTATTTAAGATTTGTTATTATGCCTTATTGCATTTAAATAAATCTTTCGATTATTTATTTGGCATTTGAAAAGTATACAACATACATGGTAGCACGTGAACTTTGCTGTGCGGAGGTGATTGATAATGTGGGCACGTGATGCCATGCGTGTGAGAATCGGAATTGTAGTTTATGACTTGTGGTTATGAGGAGTGGTGCCTTGGGGAAATTCTTGCTGTATTTCATGCATCGGGAACTATTTCACTTGAATTGTTATTTGTTTTCTTAATTTGAGTACATTCATATTTTATATGTGTTTTGATTGTGTTGTTGCTTTATTACCCGTTTACTTCTTGTTGCCAATTGTTGGTCTTACCTTAATGATCTTTGTGCTGTTAATATTACATTAACGTTCTTTCCATTGCTAGTGTTATGTTAATACCATGCACAGGTCTTATCTCCAGTCAGTGTCGCGACTTACCTCGTCACTACTCCACTGAGGTTAGTCTTGATACTTACTAGGTACCACTGTGGTGTACTCATGCTATGCTTTTGTACATTTTTGTGCAGATCCAGGTACTTATGATCAAGTTGGTTTGGAGATTTATGTCTGTGCGACTGGAGAATTCAAGGTATACCTGCTTGATGTTTGCAGGCCCCGGAGTCACTTTCTGTTGTCTTTCATTTCCACTGTTTAATATTATTCCGGGACAGTGATGTACTTGATATTCCTAATTACTCTTAGAAAAGCTTATGACTTGTATTATCGATTTTGGGATTGTATGACCAATGTCGGTTCAGCTGTGTTATTTCAGTTATTAACTAATGGTTTGCAGTTAATTGGTTAAATTTTCGTTAATTCTCAACGTGTGTTAGATTTACCTAGTCCTAGAGACTAGGTGCCATTACGATCCCTAAGGTTGATTTTTGGGTAGGGTCTAATTATAATTATATAATCAAAATTTTTTAAAATAGTGAAAACCATTAATTTTTCTGAACTATAGGAAATGGATTAGATTTACTATACATTAATAACTGGGTCATATATGTCCTGCCACTTCAAAATATGGCTAGATTTGTTTATATAGACTAAGGAAATTACACAAAGGGAGTACTTTTTGGGGTTGGTCTAGAAATTGTTAGAAAATTTGTATTCAAAATAGAAAAAATAGAAGAGCAAAAGTTTGAACAGGAAGAAAATATATTCCTTGCTCACAATTTTCTTGTGTACTCTTACAACTTGTTTGGATTGTTATTACCTATTGTATCGTATTGTATTGTTACTTAAATACAATATTTGTTTTGATTGTTACTTAAATTTTATTATTTTGTATTGTTAAATGCGTCGTTACGTAACGATGAAAATTGCCACTTTACGTAATGAATGATTTGGTGCGGTCGCATTGTTACCTTGTGTTTTTCTCTCATCTTGCCCTTTATTATTATTAAATAATTCCTTACATTACCTTTTATATAATATTTCTACCCTGCACCATCA
This sequence comes from Nicotiana obtusifolia, assembly GCA_002018475.1. Classification (NCBI taxonomy): domain Eukaryota; kingdom Viridiplantae; phylum Streptophyta; class Magnoliopsida; order Solanales; family Solanaceae; genus Nicotiana; species Nicotiana obtusifolia. The sequence continues at coordinate 93,533 of MCJB01046744.1, forward strand.
TTTTTTTTTTGTAATATTGCAAGTTTATTCTTCATATTTCTGGTATGTAACGTCATGAAACAATGACAAATGATACAATTTATTCAAATATTATATTCATCAAATGATATAGTACAATATAATACAATACAATATGATACATTATGAAACCATTGTAACAACCATCCAAACAAGTTGTAACGAATCTAATCTCCTCATTGTTGCCCATGGTATTCCTTTTAGGATACAACCAAAAACTATTTTGTAATAGTGATATTGCAAATTACAGAACATCAGCAAACTTAAATGACGGAACAAGTCAAGCAATGTAGAATCTATTGATTTTAGAAATATGCAAAAACTTTTGAAATTTCAGTTATTAAAAATATAAAATAATGTCTTTGTATTTATAGGAAAAAAAAGGGTGAGAAGAAATGTTCATATCTGTAAAAATATGCAAAAAACTGTGTGATTCGCTAGCAAGGATTAATCGCATCTCGATAAGTAGGTTTTCGTTTGAACTTTCTATAATAAGTATATGTCGAATATCTTTAGTCAATCGATAAATTTGATATCGTTGAACCGTTGGGCTTTGGTGTATACCTAGACAACTATCCATCACATAATCAACCTTTAACCATCTTTGATTCTCATTGTTGTGTTCTTTCGGCCATGAGCACAGTCTACTCCTTGAAGGGGCTTGCACTTCACACTTAAGTAGGTGATTCATAAACGTGTAATCCTGTAATACACTATTTTAATCGTCATATCAAATTTAGAAACCATTAAAAAGCCTTAATGCTTTATCGTTGGTACTGAACATTTTCTGCATCATGAGAATGGATCAAAAATTTTATTTGACAATATTGAATCGTCATTCATGACTTTGTTTGATCTCCTAGAACCTAGATCTTGGGATCTCCAATCTTCTAGGTAGAGTTACCAGCGCAATGACTTGTCCTCCTCCATAGTCTCATTTCCTTGGATGATCTCTCAACTACCTCTCTAGTTAGGCCTTTTGTAAGTGGATCCGACACATTATCTCTTGACTTCACGTAGTTAATTATGATAATTCTCCTAGAGAGTAGTTGCCTAATGGTTTTATGTCTTCGTCGTATTTGATGAGATTTTCCGTTATACATGATGCTCCCATATATTCCTATTGCCACTTGACCATTACAATGTATGCATATAGGTTCCATATTTTGGGCCAAAATAGAATGTCTTCAAGAAAATTGAGAGCCATTCAGCTTCTTCACCGGTGTTGTGTAAGGCTATAAAATCAGCCTCGATTGTAGAGTGGGCCTTATTTGTTAGGACGATTTCTAAGACATCGCTCCTCCAGTGATTGTGAAAATATATCCAGTTATGGATTTAGGAACAGTTGGACCAGTAGTCTAATTTTCATCACTATACCACTCAATTACTGCGGGATACTTATTGAAATTCATAGCATAATCTTGAGTATTTCAAATATCTCAAGACTTGTTTCATTATTATGACAGTTCACTACAAACTTTCTTATGTCGGAGATAAATAGATGTCGACTTTCTATTGCATATCCAGTTATTGACAACATTTAATTTAGCAAACAATAGCTGAAATTGTTGGCATCAGTTGTGGGCATATTTGTTTTTTAATATTTAACACATCTTGCAACCACTATACCTGTTGGCATCAGTTGTGGGCATATTTGTTTTTTAATATTTAACACATCTTGCAACCACTACACCTTTTTCTAGCATTTGTATGCTACTTATTCGTATTCCATAATGGAATATAAGTCTATAAGATATGCAAATTATAGCACCTTCATTCATGAAACAACTTCAACTTGCTATAGATATTTGTTATTATTCATCGGTTGGTTCACCTCTTTATAGGCCAACGAATTAATACATCAATTACTGAATGATATTTTATATACAAAAGCGTACAGACACATCTTTTCATGAAAATTCACAACCTTCCAAGTGACATACTTCTATAAAAGAACGAAACATTATAAATGTTCAAGAAAGAAAATAACCTTCTTTCTTGAAAAGGCACTGTAATGATCCGGCTGGTCGTTTGTGTATTATAGCCCCGTTCCCCTATTGATCACTTATTATATATTCATTTGTGGTTATTTGACTTGACGGGGTGGTTGGATTGGTTTCGGAGAGGTTTCAGAGTGAATTGGGACACTTAGTCCCAAGGTTGGAAGCTTAAGTTGAAAGAGTTGACTGGAGTTTGACTTTTTGTAGACAACTTCAATATGGAACTTTGACTGTTTCGATAGCTTCATATGGTGATTTTGGAATTAGGCATGTCCAGATATTGATTTGGAGGTTTGTAGGTTGGTTTGAAGATTTTTGGCGAAATTTAGAAAGTTAAAAATTTAGAAGTTCAAGAGGTTTGATCGAGAGTTGAATTTGTTGTTACCGGGTTTAAATTTTTATTCTGGGAGTTGGAATAGGTCCATTGTATCATTTTGGAATAGTGTGCAATATTTGAAGTCATTCGAAGTTGATTTGATATGTTTCTGTATTGGTTTTAGAAGTTGGAAATTCATTATTTCATTAGGCTTGATTCGATGTGTAATTCGTGCTTTTGATGTTATTTGATGTGATTTTAGGTTTTGATTAGGTTCATATTGTGTTATTGGACTTGATAGCATATTTGGATGGGGCTCGGGGGCCTCGGATGAGATTCAGCTTGAATTCAGATTAGTTTTTTGGACTTGGAGTGATTGCTAAGAAAGCTGACTTTTGGTGTGACCGCATCTGTGGTGGGCTTGACCATAGATGTGGCTAAAGGAGCTGCAGAAGCAAGGAAGACTGGGCAAGGCTGTGTTCGCAGATGCGGATAAGGAGCCACAGAAGTGGAGTCGCAGGTGCGGCCTTTGGGTCGCAGGAGCAAAGGTGAGGCTGGAAGGGGATTGTTAGCATAATCGAAAGATTTTGTGCAGATACGCGTCCGCAGATGCAGACCGTTGACCATGGAAGTGGTGGGTCGGGGGCTTAAGTGAAATGCACAGATGTGCGATTTGGACCACAGAAGCAGCCCCGCAGAAGCGGAAAATAGAACGCAGGTGCGAGATTTCTGACAGGTTATTCAAAATCGATAGGTTTCATTGTTTTCTCATTATTTGAATTGTGGAACTCAGTCTAAAGCAATTTTTGGAGTATTTCTCATCCCAATTGAAGAGGTAAGTGATGTTTATTTGATTTTAGTATTAGATATTGATTACCAATTAGTTTTTACACCTAATTTATGTGTGTTTGAGGTGAAATTTGAGGATTTGAGGGTCGATTTGTGGTTGAAATTGGATGATTTTGGTATGGTTGGCCTCGAAATTGAATGGGTGTCCGAAATTTGTGAATTTTGTCGGGTTCCGAGGTGCAAGCCTGGGGTTGACTTTTTGACTTGAGTTAAAGATCTTAGCTTGATCTTTTGGAATCACTTCCTATGGCTTTTATTGACGGTATTACATTGCTTTGATTAGATTCAGATAGTCTGGAAGTTGATACGCATGGGAAGGGCTTGTTAGATGAGTGATTTTATCACGATTCGATCGTCCGTTTTGTGTAATTGCTTCCTGCTCCCCCTTTTGGTGATGCACACATGTGTAATTTTGGTTTTATGACTTACGGGGTTGATTGGTTTTATTCCAGGAAGGTTTCAGGTTGATTTAGACCCTTTGATTCTTCCTTTAGAAGCCTAAGTTAGAAATGTTGATCAAACTTTGATTTGTGTTATTTTGTCGAAAATTGGCAACTAAAGGTTTAGAAATTTGAACTTAGGTTGACTTTTGGCTATCGGGTTCGGAGTTTGGTTTTGGGACATGAAATAGGTCCGTTATGCTATTTAGAACTTGTCTGGTGAAATTTGGTGTTATTTGGAGTTGTTTGATAGGATTCGGACGCTTGGTCGCGATTTTAGAGGTTCTTGAACTTTACTTTTACATTCATTCATATTGGTATTTAATTCATAGTTTTGGATGTTATTTTTTTTTGTTTTGATCGCGAGAGTGAGTTCGTATGATATTTTTAGACTTGTGTGGATATTTATTGTGGTCAGATGTTGCAAATGCAACTTTCCCTTTGCATCTGTAAAATTAGCGGGCTTGGGTGGGGTTCGCAATTGCAACCAATTGGTTGCTTTTGCGGAAGCTATAAGCTTCGCAATGGCGACTTTTGAGGAGTCTGACAGGGTTCGCAAATGCGATCCCTGTTTCACAAATGCGAACCCTATGTTGCAAATGTGACACATGCAACTGAACATAAGGGCTGGAAAGTCCGGATTTAATCTCATTTCTCACATTTTAGAACTCTAAAATCGGTAGGAGGCGATTTGGAGAGGGGATTTTCATCTACAAATATTGGGTAAGTGATTCTAATCAATTTCCAATAATATTTAATGATTATATCTTTGATTTAACATCAAACTTATTAGAATCAAAGAGAAAAATTGGGAAATTTTGTCATGTTTTTTAAGAAATGAGTTTTGAGAGTCGATTTGGACTCGGATTTGAAAATAAAACACATATATAGACTCATGGGGGTTATGGGTAGTCGGAATCTACTCTTGGACCTGGGTGTTGATCGGGCGGGCCCGGGGTAGACTTTTGTTGACACTTTAGGAAATGTGTAAAAATCTTTGATTTATCCATTGTAATTGATTTTTCTTGCATTTTTTGATGTTATTAAGTTGATTTTGGTGAGATTTGAGCTGTGTGGAGGCAAATTTTAGGGGAAAAAATATTTCCGAGGGTTGAGTTGGCCTAGTCGACCACTTCTCTTAGTAATGGACTTCCTTTACTTCATAACCTTAGCCTTAGATGTCCTTTCATAGATTCTCGAACCTCCAACAGACAGAATCTCCATGAATGTGTCCTTTCTCTCCTCCCCTCAGCCATACATCCCTTTTTTTCTTTTGGCCGTTTTTGTTAGGCATTGAACCCCACCCCACGGAGCGGTGCTGAGTGGTGTCCTTGAGGTAAGTATCTTGCCTAAAATTGCGTGGGGAAACTACCCTTTAAGATTTGGGTTGATTGAGCTATTTGTGTTGTGTAAAAACCGTGTACGCAAGGTGACGAGTGGGTACACAGGCTATATGTTGTATTTGAACGGTGTATGCTATTTAGACTCTTTCCACGCCTTTGATTGAATTGTTATAACATGTCACATCTTTCATTCTTAATCCACGTCTTTTTTAATCTACTCTTATATGCTTTATTTAACTTGTAGCGCTTGCTCTACCTCTTACTTGTTATATTTGCTCTCATATGTTTTTAGTTGAAGTTGTTATTTTCCTTATTGCCTTGTTACCTCTTTATTGTTAACTTACTCTTACTTGAGGTCGGTATTTCGTGGAATATCTTCTTGTTGAGTGATTGGTGTTGAAGGATTGAAAGCCATTATCACATTGAGGTGAAGCTGTTAATCGTTGAGGTATCTTTCCATGTTGAGTATTCCTCCTTCATCTTGTTGTTATTGAGATTATCGTATACGTTGTGATTGAGCCATGTGCTATTTGTTGTGAAAAATAGGTATTATTGATCTTTTGGCAAGTTGTGGCATATGGGCACTTGTGATACGAGTTGTGATTTCTATGTGATTTTGATACGCATGCGATGGTATAAGGCTAAGGGTTGATCAATGTGGTGAGATAAGGTGGGCTTGATACGCGTGTTGCTAGTATGGGAACTACTAGAAGCCACGCGGTGAGATAAGGTGGGCCAACACGCATGTAGCTATTTCGGGAACAATGATTTTCAAAACAAAATGTAAGGCTCATACGGTGGTATAAGGAATGATTGTTACTGAATTATGAAATGTGAATACGAGGCGGTACCTCGGTTGTGATTCTTGTTGCACACACTATGTTAAATAGACTTGTTGGTTGACCAGTATTGTCATTTCCTTGTTGGTTTACCTGTATTTGTCTGCACTGGTTCCTTGATGTTCTTAACATGTGTTCATTCCTTGTTACCTTTATTGCTTTAGATTCCGTTGCTAGCTTTTATTATTGAACTACTTTATTGTCATTTATTCCTTTGTTCTATATTATTTGACTGTACCATATCTTGTTTAGTTTCTTTTATCCTAGTAGGTGTCTTGACCTGGCCTCGTCACTACTCTACCGAGGTTAGTCTCGATACTTACTTTGTACCGCTATGGTGTACTCATACTATGCTTCTGCACATTTTTGTGCAGATCCAAGTACATCTGCTCGAGCCGGCTCCAGTGATTGACTAGATGCTTTTGGAGACTTCAAGATATACCTGCTCGACGTCCGCAGGCCTCGAATTCACCTTTTGTGTTTAGATATTCTACGATTTGTTCTTGTTTCAAAACAGTATTGAATTCCGAGACTATTAGTACATACTCGTAGAGCTTATGACTTTGTTCCACCAGGTTTTGGGAAATTGTTGAAAACAGTGCTGTTGAATTTTATTATGATAGCTTAATGGTTTAATTTAAGGTTTTATTATTATTTTCGCTATTTCTCAATACATGTTAGGCTTACCTAGTCTTAGAGATTAGGTGCCATCACAACATCCTAATGTGGAAATTTGGAATTGTGATAAGTTGGTATCAGAGCTCTAGGTTCATAGGTGTTACGAGTCATAAGCAGGTTTAGTAGAGTCTTGTGGAGCGGTACGAAGACGTCTGTACTTATCGTTGAGAGGCTATAGAACTATTAGGAAAACTCCACTTCTTTGATTCTTTATCGTGCGTATTTGTTGACATTGAAATCTGAATCTTTGTCTTTCTATTCTCTCACAGATGGTGAGGACACACACTACAGGATCCAACAATCAGACACTATGCCCCCTGCTAGAGCCGCGAGAGACCGGGGCTGGAGTAGAGGTCGAGGAGGGACACATGGTGCAGCTAGAGCACCAGCCCAAGTAACGACTGAGGAGCCACCAGTAGCTTGAATTGGGGGACGGGCACTTGAGGCGCCTGTTGTCACCCCTGCACTTCAGGAGACCCTAGCACAGTTCTTGAGCATGTTCGATACTCTAGCTCAGGCAGGGTTGATTCCACTTGCTGCAACTACATCTCAGGCAGGGGGAGGAGCTCAGACTCCTATGGCCCGTACTCTAGAGCAGCGGGTCCATGTTGATCTGGTCCCGAAGGTTATGCCAGTGCAGCCTGTTATTTTGGTTCAGCCCGAGGTTAGGGCAGTGGCATCTGAGGAGGTAGCAGCTTGAACTTGAGAGGTTCAAGAAGTATCATCCTTATATTTACAGTGGCCTAGATACCGAGGATGCACAGGGTTTTATAGAGAAGTGCCACCATATTCTCCGCACCATGGGTATTGTGGAGGCTAGCAGAGTCGCTTTTACCATATTTCTGCTGTCAGGAGCAGCATATCAGTGGTGACGGACTTATGAGGAGGGTAGCCCAGCTGATGCAGCTTCACTCACATGAACTCAGTTTTTTGCGATGTTCTTGAGAGAGTTTGTTCCCTAAACTCTTCGGGATGCATGGTGTGAGGAGTTTGAGCACCTCCTCCAGGGTATTATGACAGTGTTAGAGTATGCCATCAGATTCAGTGAGTTGTCCAGACATGCACCTGCCTTGGTTTCTACAGTCAGGGAGCGAGTTTGCCTATTTATCGAGGGGCTCAACTATGGTATTAGATTCAGCATAGCTCGAGAGTTGGAGACGGGTACCCCATATCAGCAGGCGGTGGAGATTGCATGGAGGTTGGAGTGTATGTGGGGTCGTGAGAGAGAAGACAGGGAAGCCAAGAGGCCTCGAGATTCTGGAGGATATAGTGGTACCTGCGCCCCAGCTGCATCTTGTCATGGTAGAGGCTATGTGAGCCGCCCAGTTCATTCAACACTTCTAGCTTCTAGTGATGCTTTGGCTATTCTGAGGTCTCAGGTTTCCCATTTTACTTAGCTACTATACAGTGCACCTCATGTACAGGGAGCCTTCAGCGGTCAGTCTAGTCGACCAGGGCAGAGTCAGCTTCAGCAGCCATGCCTGCCTAGAGCTTGTTTTGAGTGTGGGATACCAGAGATATTGTAAAGGACTGCCCTAGACTTATAAGGGCTGCACCTCCACAGACTACTCAGGCTCCTCAGATTCCACCCGGTCCACAGACTTCACAGGCCATGGTGCTGCTCCAGTTGTTGCTCCACCTGCACAACCAGCATGGGGTGGAGGTTAGGAAGGTAGAGGTTTCCCTAGAGAGGGAGGCCAGGCCAGATTCTATGATTTTTTGAGTAGGACGAAGGTAGTTGCATCAAAAGCAGTCATCACATGAATGGTTCCACTTTGTCATAGGGATACATCGATCTTATTTGATTTGGGATCCGTTTATTCATATGTGTCATCTTACGTTGCTCCATATTTGGATATAATTTGTGATTCTTTGAGTTCTCTTGTTAATGTGTCCATGCTAGTGGAAAATTCTATTATTGTGGACCGTGTATATCGGTTGTGTTTTGTTGTTATGAGACCAAAATAGATCTATTGTTACTAAATATGGTAGACTTTGATGTGATCTTGGGGATGGACTGGTTGTCGCCCTATCACGCTATTTTGGATTATCGCGCTAAGACTGTGACATCGGCTATACCAGGTTTGCTGTGGTTAGAGTGGAAGGGTACAATGGATTATATTCCTAGCAGGGTTGTGTCCTTTCTAAAGGCTCAGCAAATGGTTGAGAAGGGGTGTGATGCATATCTATCCTTTGTGAGAGATGCCAGTGCTAATACTCCTACCATTAAGTCAATTCCGATGGTGTGAGACTTTCCAGATGTATTTTCAGCAGATCTTCCAGGCATACCGCCCGATAGAGATATAGATTTTGGTATTGACTTGTCGCCCGGAACTTAACCCATTTCTATCCCACCCTATCATGTGGCACTAGCTGAGTTAAAGGAGTTAAAAGAATAGCTACATGAGTTGCTTGATAAGGGCTTCATTCAGCCCAATCTGTCTCCTTAGGGTGCCCCAGTTCTGTTTATAAAGAAAAATGATGGTTCTATGCGGATGTGTATTGATTATCGGCAGTTGAACAAGGTTATAGTGAAGAACAGGTATCCATTACCGCACACTGATGACTTCCTTATCTAGCTACAGGGTGCTAGAGTGTTCTTAAAGATTGATTTGAGGTCAAGGTATCATAGGCTGAAGATTCGAGATCGGGATATTTCGAAGACTGCTTCAGGACTCGGTATGGTCACTACGAGTTCCTTGTTATGTCATTTAGGCTGACCAACGCCCCAAAAACATTTATGCACCTGATGTGTTTAGTGACGACATCTCGGTGTACCAAAGTCGGGAGGATCATGAGCATCATCTGAGGATCATGCTCCAAACCTTGAGAGAGAAGAAGTTGTATGCAAAATTCTCGAAGTGTGAGTTCTGGCTCGATTCAGTGGTGTTTTTGGGTCATGTGGTGTCGAATGAGGGGATCAAGGTAGATCCAAAGAAGATTAAAGTAGTTCAAAGTTGGCCGGGTATTATCGCCGTTTTGTAGAGGGTTTCTCATCCATTGCTGCACCTATGACCCGATTGACCTAGAAGGGTGCTCCTTTCAGATGGTCTGAGGAGTGTGAGGCGAGCTTTCAAAAGCTCAAGACTGCTTTGACTACAGCCTCAGTGTTGGTGTTGCCTACAGGTTCGGGGTCTTATACTATATATTATGATGCGTCACGTATTAGGCTCGACGCAGTGTTGATGCAAGACAATAGGGTGATTTCCTATGCATCTTGATAGCTGAAGGTTGATGAGAAGAGTTATCCGGTCCATGACTTGGAATTGGCAATTACTGTTCATGCATTGAAGATTTGGAGGAATTATCTGTATGGTTTCCCATATGAGGTCTATACCATCCACTGGAATCTCCATCATCTGTTCAAGTAGAAAGATCTTAGTTTGAGGCAGCGAAGATGGTTAGAGTTGCCTAAAGACTATGATATCACTATTCTGTATCATCCGGGGAAGGCCAATGTGGTGGCCAATACCTTGAGCCGAAAGATGGAGCGTATGGGTAGTTTGGCATATTTACCGGCAACAGAGAGGCCACTAGCTATAGATGTTTAGGCCTTGGCAAACCAGCTTGTTAGATTGGATGTTTCAGAGCCCAGCCCGATTCTTGCTTGCGTGGTTTCTTGGTCTTTCTTATATGAGTGCATCAGAGAACGTCAGTATAACGAACCCTATTTGCTTATTCTTAAGGGCACAGTACAACACAATGATGCCAAGGAGGTTTCTATTAGAGAAGACGGGGTTTTGCAGATGTAGGGCCGGTTGTGTGTGCCCAATGTGGATGGGTTGCTTGAATTGATCCTTGAGGAGGCCCGCGGTTCGCGGTACTCCATTCATCCGGGTGCCGCTAAGATGTATCAGGACTTGAGGCAGCACTATTGGTGGAGGAGAATGAAGAAAGATATAGTGGAGTATGTGGTTCGGTGCCTATTGTCAACCAATGAAGTATGAACATCAGAGACGGGGCGGTTTTCTTTAGAGACTTGAGATTCCGAGTTGAAATGAGAGCGTGTTAACATGGACTTCATTATTGAGCTCCCATGAACTTTGAAGAAGTTTGACGAAGTATGGGTGATTGTGGATAGCTTGACCAAGTCGGCTTATTTTATTTCGGTGGTGACTACCTATTTTTCCGAGCAACTGGCTCATATCTATGTCTGTGAGATTGTTCGTCTCCACGGTGTGCCAGTATCCATTATCTCCAATCGAGGTACACAGTTCATATTGTATTTCTGGAAAGCTGTGCAGCGTGTCACAAGTTGAGTTGAGTACATCATTTCACTCCCAAACGGACAAGCAGTCTGAGTGCACCATTCATATATTAGAGTATATGCTTCTTGTCTGCGTTATGGATTTCGAGGGTTCTTGGGATCAGTTCTTGCCGCTTGCAAAGTTCGCCTACAACAAAAGTTACCAATCTAGTATTCAGATGGCTCCTTATGAGGCGTTGTATGGGAGATAGTGTTGTTCTCCAGTTGGTTGGTTTCAGTGGGCAGAGGCTAAGTTGTTGGGCACAGATTTGGTTCGGGATGCCTTGGAGAAAGTCAAGTTGATTCAGGATCGGCTTCACACAGCATAGTCTAGGCAGAAGAGTTATGCTAATTGGAGGGTTCGTGATGTAGCATTTATGGTTGGAGAGAGGGTTTTGTTCCAGATTTCACCCATGAAGGGTGTGATGAGGTCCAGGAAGAATGGCAAGTTGAGCCCTAGGTATATCGGTCCTTTTGAAATCCTTGAGAGAGTAGGCGAGGTGGCCTACAAGCTTGCATTGCCATCCATCCTATTGGAAGTTCACTCGGTGTTCTATGTTTCTATGCCCTGGAAGTATTATGGTAATCCGTTTCATGTATTAGATTTCAGCTCAATCCAATTGGACAAGGATTTGACTTATATTGAGGAGCCGGTGGCTATCTTGGGCATGCATGTCTGAAAGTTGAAGCCAAAGAGTATTGCTTTAGTGAAGGTTCAAATGGAGGGTCATTCGGTCGAGGAAGAGACATGGGAGACCGAGCACGACATGCAGAGTCCTTATTCTCACCTTTTTGTCACTTCACGTATGTCTCTATGCACGTTCGAGGATGAACATTTATTTTAAGAGGGGGAGAATGTAACGACCCGATTGTTCGTTTTGTATAATTGTGTCCCCTTCCCCCTTTTGATGCTTCACACGTGTAATTTTGGTTCTACGACATACGAGGTTGATTAGTTTCGTTCTGGGAAGGTTTCAGGTTGATTTAGACCCTTTGATTCTTGGCTTAGTAGCCTAAGTTAGAAATGTTGTTCAAACTTTGACTTTTGTGAAAACGACCCCAGAATGGTGTTTTGATGGCTTCGATAGGCTCGTATCATGATTTTTGACTTGGGCTTGTGCCCTGAATCGAATTCGAAGGTCCGTAGGTTCATTTGTGTTGTTTTGCCAATAATTAGCAATTGGAGGTTTAGAAGTTTGACCGTAGGTTGACTTTTGGCCATCGGGTTCGGAGTTTGGTTTTGGGATTTGAAATAGGTCCATTATTCTATTTAGAACTTATCTGCAAAATCTGGTGTCATTTGGAGTTGATTTTACAAGATTCAGACGCTTGGTCGCGATTCTTGAGGTTCTTGAACTTTACTTTGAAACTCATGCGTTTTGGTGTTCGATTCGTAGTTCTAGACATTATTTTTGTGTTTTGATCAAACGAGTGAGTTCGTATGATATTTTTAGACTTATGTGGATTTTTAGTTTGGAGACCCAAGAACTCGGATGAGTTTCGGACGCGTCGCGGAATGGTTTGGACTGAAAAAAATTGCTAGTGTGTTTGTACTTTGATGTTGTAATTACAAGCACTAGCTTCGCAATTGTGTAGAGGATAAGGGGTGGTCAGATGTCGCAATGCAACTTTCCCCTTTGCATTAGCGAAGTCAGCAGGCCTGGGTGGGTGGGTTCGCAATTGCAACCAATTGGTCGCTTTTGCGAAATGTATCAGCTTCGCAATAGCGAAGACTTTATCGCAATTGCGACTTCTGAGGAGTCTATCAGGGTTCTCAAATGCAATCCCTGTTCCGCAATTGCGAGGGTTCACAAATGCGAACCCTATGTCGCAAATGTGACACCTGCAACTGAACATAAGGGCTGGAAATCAGGATTTAGTCTCATTTCTCACATTTTAGAATCCTAGACTCGGTAGGAGGCGATTTAGAGAGGGGATTTTCATCTACAAGCATTTGGTACGTGATTCTAATCAATTTCCAACTATATTTCATGATTATCGTTTATTTAACATCAAATTAATGGGAATAAAAGAGGAAAATTGGGAAATTTTGTCAAGTCTTTGAAAAATGAAGAATCGAGTTTTGGGAGTCGATTTGGACTCAGATTTGAGAACAGAACACATATATAGACTCATGGGGGTTATGGGTTGTCGGAATCTACCCTTGGACCCGGGTTTTGATCGGGCGACCCCGGGGTTGACTTTTGTTGATGTTTTTGGGAAATGTGTATAAATCATAGTTTTATCTATTGTAATTGATTTCTCTTGCATTGTTTGATGTTATTAAGTTGATTTTGGTTAGATTTGAGCCGTGTAGAGGCGAATATTAGGGGAAAAGATATTTCCAAGGGTTGAGTTGGCCAAGTTGAGGTAAGTATCTTGTCTAACTTTGTTTGGAGGAACTACTCCTTAGGATTTGGGTTGACTGTGCTATTTGTGTTATGTGAAAGCCGTGTACGCAAGGTGACAAGTGGGTACACAAACTATATGTGGTATTTGACCGGTTTAGGCTATTTTGACTCTTTTCCATGCCTTTAATTGAATTGTTATAACATGTCACATCTTTCATTGTTAATCTACTTTTACAGTTGTTAATCTACTCTTATATACTTTATTCAACTTGTAGCACTTGCTCTACCTCTTGCTTGTTATATTTGCTCTCATATGTTATAGTTGAAGTTGTTATTTTCCTTATTGCCTTGTTACCTCTTTATTGTTAACTTACTCTTACTTGAGGTCGGTATTTCGTGGAATATCTTCTTGTTGAGTGATTGGTGTTGAAGGATTGAAAGCCATTATCACATTGAGGTGAAGCTGTTAATTGTTGAGGTATCTTTCCATGTTGAGTATTCCTCCTTCATCTTGTTGTTATTGAGATTATCGTATCCGTTGTGATTGAGCCATGGGCTATTTGTTGTGGAAACATTGGTATTGTTGATCTTTTGGCAAATTGTGGCATATGGGTACTTGTGGTGCGGGTTGTGATTATGTTGTGATATTTATATGCATGCAGTGGTATAAGGCTAGGGGTTGACATGCATGCGGTGAGATAAAGTAGGCTTGATACGTGTGTTGCTAGTAGGGGAACCACTTGAAGCCACGCAGTGAGATAAGATGGGCCAAAACGTGTGTAGCTATTTCGGAAAAAATAATTTTCAAAACTAAATGTAAGGCTCACGTGGTGGTATAAGGAAAGATTGTGATTGAAATTGTGAAATGTGAATACGAGGTGGTATCTAGTTTGTGATTCTTGTTGCACACTCTATGTTAAAAAGACTTGTTGGTTGAACATCTTTGTCATTTCTTTATTGTTTTACCTGTATTTGTCTGCATTGGTTCCTTGATGTTCTTCATATGTGTTCATTCCTTGTTGCCTTTATTGCTTTAAATTCTTTTGCTAGCTTTTATTATTGAATTTCTTTATTTTCATTTATTCCATCGTTCTACATTATTTGACTGTATCATATCTTATTCAATTTCTTTTATTTTAGTAGGTGTCCTGACCTGGCCTCGTCACTATTCCACCGAGGTTAGGTTTGATTCTTATTAGGTACCGTTGTGGTGTACTCATACTATGTTTCTGCACATTTTTGTGCAGATCCAGGTACATCTGCTCAAGCCGGGCACTAGTGATTGACTTGATGCTTTTGGAGACTTCAAGGTATACCTGCTCGACATCTGCATGCCTTGAAATCGCCTTCTATTTTTAGATTTTCTACTGTTTATTTCTTGTTCCAAAACAGTATTGTATTCCGATACTATTAGTACATACTCAAAGAGCTTATGACTCTGTTCCACCAGGTTTTGGGAAATTATTGACAACGGTACTGTTGAGTTTTATTATGATAGCTTAATGGTTTAATTTGAGGTTTTACTATTATTTCCACTATTTCTCAATGCATGTTAGACTTACCTTATCTTAGAGACTAGGTCCCATCACGACATCCTAAGGTGGGAAATTAGGGTCGTGAGAGATTTGGCTTGCTTGAGGTAAGTATCTTAACTAAACTTGGTTGAGGAACTAGTTTCCTGAATTATTTGTGATAGCTACATGCTATGAGTGACACAAATGTGTGGGGTAGAGCCCTTATGCGTGCAACGGGGTATTATTTTCATGCTCGGGGCATCGTTTAGGCTATGACATTCCTTAAATTGATTGTTGAGCTTCAAGTTGTGACGTTTCTCATATATTGTACCTTTCTGTGAGTTATTTGTACCACATTTGATATCCCGTTGAGGTTATTTTCCCGATTTAACCTAGTACACTACTATTACATGATGAAAATGTTTGTTCTAGCTGTGATAACACACATTCCACATGCCTACACTATAACATGTTACTTATACCAGTCCAGGAGTATGAAACTTGATAAATATTGATTATGTACGTGTTTTCTCATATATTTGCTTTCTATGTGTTATGAGCTAGAATGGTAGCCTGTGACCACGCCAGCCAATCTATATAACTAGCACGTGATTTGTCCGTGCGGATCCGGTTATTAATATTATTAGCATGTGAGTTGTTTGTGCAGCATGTCCGTTGTCCGCGCAGCGTGTGGATATGGATCCATCCCCCTAGGTTCACCTCTCATATTTCTCTTTTGATGGTGTACACGCGGATATTAAGGAAAACTGATCAGGTGTTTGGTACGGATATGGAAAGGTTGAGGAAAGTCTGGCCAGTGTTGTATGGATTTGAGTTTCATCTCTACTTGCAATTTCTGTAGCTATTTATCTAATTCATTTGCATATCACCCTTATATGCTGTATCATTTACTGAGCAGAGTACTTGAGTAATTGTACACTCACATACATAGATTGTTCCTTATGTGCTTTATACTTGATCACATCATTGTTATGTATTTGTTATATTGATGAAACAACATAGGTTGTAGAAGGTATCGCTTATTCTTGTTTCTTATACCTTGCCTAGGTTAGTTACGATACTTATTGAGTATATTGGATTGGTTGTATTCATACTACACTCTGCACTTAATTGTGCAGATCCAGGTGTCAGACCAGTCATCCATAGCCGACACTAGTAGCAGAGCTATTGCCGAGAGAGGAGGTAGAACTGCATTCCTAACTGCAGTCATGATGTCTCTTATCTTATGTATTGTTGTTTTCAGTTCAAAAAATATTGTTATTTAGCTTTCATACTTGCATTTCGTTGTAGAGATCATGACTCTGTATTTACCAGTTTCTGTGAGATTTATCATGTATTAGCAGTATTTTGTTATGTTGAGTTTCAGACTTATATTATTTCTGTAAATTTCATTATTTTGATTCTTTATTGTTATGTCCGCCTTGCCTATCAAGTGTGTCAGAGCCTTAATGTTCATAGGAATTACGAGTGATGAGCAACTTTAGTAGAGTCTTGCAGATCGATATAGAGACGTCTGTACTTTTCTTCGAGAGGCTACCGAACTGCCAAGAAAACTTCACTTTCTTACATTCTCGTACTGTAGATTTGTTATCTCCGAAGTTTGAAACTTGAATCTTCTAGTATCTCACAGATGGTGAGGACACGTAAGACCAGATCATGCGGACGACCACTATTACCACCAGTTAGGCCATGAGAGGTCAGGGCGGAGGTGTGGCTCGTACTACAGCTAAAGTAGCACCTATGGAGCCACCAGTTGCTTTAGCTAAGGAGCAGGTACCAGATGTTGTTGAGCCTGTGGGACCAGCTAAGGCACCAGCAGTGCCCATTGTGATCCCAAGCCTTCAAGTGGCCTTAGCTCATTTTGACTGTGTGCATGAGCCTGGCTTAAGTAGTCTTAGTTTCAGCTGCACCAACCACTTCACAGGCCAGGAAGGTGCCCAAACTCCTGCCGCCCATACTCCAGAGCAGCTAGCTCAAGGTCACCATACACCAAGTGTATTGCCAGTTCAGCCGGTTGCTGTCGCTCGGGTCGAGGTTGGTCCTTATATGAGTGATGAGCAGCATAAGAAATTAGAATGGTTTTGGGAGGATTAAGCCTCCAGAGTACAATGGAGCAGAGTCGGAGTATGCTTAGGATTTTATAGACCGGTGTCAGCGGATTCTTCAAACAACGTGTATTTTGGACACCAGTGGGTTGCATTTACTAATTTTCAGCTGAGAAGGGAAGCTTACTGATAGGGGCAGGCTTATGAGTTGAGTAGGCTAGCTGACGCAGCGCCACTTACATGGCATGAGTTCTCGGTTCTCTTCTTAGAGAAATTTGTCCAACAGACTCGCAAAGAGGAGTTGCATACGCAGTTTGAGCAGCTACGCCAAGCGGGTATGATAGTGACTCAGTATGAGATGAGGTTTGCGGAGTTGGCGTGTCACATAGTATAGTTGGTTCCATTGAGAGCGAGAAGATTAGGAGGTTCACTGATGGACTCAACTATGGTTTACGCTTCATTATAGCTCGGGAGGTTGCGACGGATACTAGGTTTGACCAGGTGGTCGAGGTTGCTAGATGATTAGAGCTGGTTCGCAGGCAGGAGCATGAGGAGTGGGAGGCCAAGATTCCTTATAGTTCAAGTGGTTTCAGTAGTGCTTCATCAGGAGGCCAAGATTCCTTATAGTTCAAGTGGTTTCAGTAGTGCTTCATCAGGAGGCCAGTCTTCAACAGCAGAGGTCGTCCTTCTAGACTCGTTCAGGCAGCTGTCTTTGTCCCTCGTGGTTCATCAGTTAGCCAGATTTCCTACAGTGCACGCCCAACTCACACATCATTTGGTGCATTGTCAGCACAGAGTTCTTACCATGCTTCATCTGCATAGGGTACCTCGGGTAGCTATTCCGATTATCAGGGTCAGCAGCTCCGTTAGAGGAATCGTTGTTTTGAGTGCGGGGAATTGATTCGTCTCAAGAGAGATTGTCCCAGACTATTGTGTAGGGTTCCACAGCAGAGCTCTCAGCCTATGATTTCAGCACCAACAGTTAACCATCGCACAACCAGCTAGGGGTGGGGCACAGTTAGCACGAGGTCACCCTAGAAGAGGAGGTCGATCAGGCCAGAGGTTGTTTCTTCTCATACCGTGATCACAAGTATTGTTTCAGAACGCCATAGGGATGCTTCGGTATTATTTGATCCTGGTTCCAATTATTTATATGTGTCATCATACTTTGCTCGTTATTTGGATATGCCTCATGATTCTTTAGTTATGCTTGTTCCTATATCTACACTAGTGGGTGATTGTATTACTGTGGACAGTGTATACCGGTTGTGTGTAGTGGCTATTGGGGGATTAGAGATGAGAGTTGATCTTTTACTGCTTAGCATGGTTGATTTGACGTAATTTTAGGTAAGGATTGGTTGTCACCATGTAATGCTATTCTGGATTGTCACACTAAGACCGTGATATTGGCGATGCTGGGGTTGCCTAGGGTTGAGCGGAGAGGTTCTGTGGATTATGTTTCCAGTAGAGCGATTTCATATTTGAAGGCTCAACAGATGGTTGGGAAGGGATGTCTTGCATATTTTGCCTTTGTGAGGAATATTAGAGTCGATGCTCCTATCGTTGAGTCAGTTCCGATAGTGAGATACTTCCTAAAAGTGTTTCCTGCAGACCTGCTGGGTATGCCACCTGATAGGGACATTGATCTTTGTATTGACTTGGTATCGCGCTCTCAACCCATCTCTATTCCTCTGTGTCATATGGCACCAGTAGAGTTGAAAGAATTGAAGGAACAACTTCAGGAGCTACTTGATAAGGGATTCATTAGGCTTAGTATTTCGCCTAGGGGTGCACCGGTTCTATTTATGAAGAAGAAGAATGGTTGTATTGTATTGATTATAGGCAACTGAACAAAGTTACAATCAAGAACAAGTACCCACTACCGCGTATTGATGACTTATTTGACCAGCTTTAGGGTGCTAGAGTGTATTCGAAGATTGATTTGAGGTTAGGGTAACATCTGTTGAAGATTCGAGACTCTAATAGATGGCATTTAGGACCCGCTATGGTCATTATGAGTTTCATGTGATGTCTTTTGGGCTGACTAATGCCCCAGTAACCTTTATGCACCTAATGAACAGTTTGTTCACCCATATCTTGATTCTTTCATCATAGTATTCATTGATGATATATTGGTATACTCACACAGTCAGGAGGATCATGAGCGGCATCTAAGGGTTGTACTCCAAACCTTGAGGGAGAAGAAGTTATATTCTAAATTCTCCAAGTGTGAGTTTTGGCTTGATTCTATGGTGTTCTTGGGCCACGTGGTGTTTAGTGAGGGGATCAAGGTGGATCCGAAGAAGATTGAGGCGGTTCAGAGTTGGCCTAGATCATTTTCAACTATGGAGATTCGGAGCTTCTTGAGTTTGGCAGGTTATTATTCACCATTTTGTAGAGGGTTTCTCGTCCATTACTGCACCTTTGACTAGATTGACCCAGGAGGGTGCCCCATTCAGGTGGTCTAACGAGTGTGAGGCGAGCTTTCAAAAGCTCATGACTGCATTGACCACAACCCCAGTGTTGGTGTTGCATACAGGTTCGGGATCTTACACCGTGTATTGATGTGTCGCGTATTGAGCTTGATGTAGTGTTGATGCAGTACAGTAGGATGATTGCCTACGCGTCTTGGCGGTTGAAGGTTCATGAGAAGAATTACCCTGTGCATGACTTAGGGATGGCAGCTATTGTTCGTCTGTGCAACACGTGATCCGTGCAACATGTGGATATGGATCTATCCTCCTAGGGTCACGCTCTCATATTTCTCTATATGGTGTACACGCGAATATTGAGAAAAATTGATTAGTGGTTTGGTACAGATATGAAAAGGTTGAGGAAAGTCTGGTAGTGTTGTTTTGATTTGCATTTCATCTCTACTTGCGATTTCCGTGACTATTTACTGAGCAGAGTATTTGAGTAATTATATACACACACACGGAGATTGTTCCTTTTGTGCTTTATAATTGATCACATCATTATGTTGTACTTGTTAAATTGACGAAACTGTACAGGTTATAGTAGGTATCACTTATAATTCTTCCTTCTTTTACCTCGCCCAGCTTAGTTACGATGCTTATTGAGTACACCGGTTGTACTCATACTATACTCTGCAATTAATTGTGCAGATCCAGGTGTCGGACCAAGTCATCCGTAGCCGAGGCTAGTAGCAGAGCTGTTGCTGAGTGACGAGGTAGAACTGCATTCTTGACTGCAGTCTCGGCGTCTCTTATCTTATGTACTATTGTTTTAAGTTCAGACAATACTGTTATTTAGCTTTCATACTTGTATTCCGTTGTAGAGATTATGACTCTGTATTTACCAGTTTCTGGAGGATTTATCATGTTACCAGTACTTTGTTATATTGAGTTTCAAACTTATATAATCTTTGTAAATTTCATCATTCCGATTCTTTATTTTTATGTCTGGCTTGCCTAGGCACGTGAACAACCTTCGAATTAGTAGTTTCATCAACTACTCATCTTTAAGATTGAATAAGCAATGAATTCACCAACTAACATATCAATATCCACTATGGATTCTTGAGATTCAAAAAATCATATCATTTAGTTCTTATAAATGACATCGACATTACGTTAAACATTAGCTTTTGTCATGCATAAGTTACCCCCCACATTTTAAATATTTTATATGTCTTTTCTATTATTCATTATCAATATTTCATTAATATATAAAAAACAATGACTATGTGATTTGGAGTATTCTTAGTGTAAACACAATTAACACATTCATTGATTTTAAAACCATTTGATAATATTGTATGATCAAATTTTGCATGCCATTGTTTGGGTGCTTGTTTTAGTCTATATATAGACTTAACAAGTCTCTACACTTTCTTCTCTTTTCCATGAACCACTAGTCTTTTAGGTTATTCTATGTAGATTTCTTTTTCTAAATACCATTTAAGAAGGTTGACTTCATATCCATTTGATGGATTTCAAGATCATATACTACACCCACTGCTACAAATATCTATATGGACTTAATTCACGTAAGTGGTGAGTATATATCAAAATAATCAAAGTCTTCTAGTTGTTTATACCCTTTGACAGCAAGTTTTGTCTTATACTTGTCGATAATGTCACCATCTTTCGTTTTCGTATTAAAAATCTTTTAGAGCTTAACGGTTTGTTCATGGGAGGAGACCAACCAATTCCTCTGTGTGATTGTTCAATACGGATTCTATTTCACGATTGATCGTCTCTTTCCAAAATTGTGCTTCTAAGGAAGAAATACTTCTTTAAAAGTTTGAGGCTCATTTTCTAACAAGAATGTCAAATAATCTGATCCAAAGGAAGTAGATGTCCTCTGACGTTTACTATGTCTTGGAATCTCCTCATTAGGTTACTTTTCTTTGTTTCTTCCAGAGGCCTATTACATCATTCACTAGATACTCATATTCCTTTTTGTATGTATATATTTTCAAAGAATTCATCATTGTCTGATTTTATTACAATATTAATATGAATGTCAAAGCTTTTTATTTATGAACCAGAAAATGATATGGCTTACTATTGGTTGCATATCTATGACAGAATCAACAATTTTCGGTCATATTTTTACCTTTTGGGTTTAGGAAAATGCACTTTACCAAACACCCCCACACATTGAAATATTTCAAGTTTGCTTCCTTCCTTTTTATTTTATTTTTTTATTATATGGATATGGAGTATATTGTGCTTTGCTATGAGAAACTCGATTGAGTATTCGGTTATCCATAAAAATATCTTTCCCCCACAAGTTCTATGGTAAAACTAGAACTTATTAACAATGTATTCATCATCTGCTTTTACATTCTATTCTTTCTTTCCACAATCTTATTGGATTATGGCAAGTAAGAGGCAGTTGTTTGATGAATAATGTCATATTTCAAACATCGTCACAAGAAAATTCACATTCGCGACCCCTATTACTTTTGTATTATTTGAATACATCAATTGCTTTATTTCTACTACTAAGTAAATAGACATAGCAATATCAAATGCTATCAATAATAAAATTTATGAAATACTTATTTCCACCACGTATGGTGACTCGATAGGTTGTTTTGAGTACTAGCCTTAAGTTCAGTGTTTCGAGACCTCTCATATCTTCATTCAAGGTTTCTTGATTTGTTGCATGGTCCGTGTCGCTTTTTGGAAAGCTTTTACGTAAAATTTTGAAGAAAATGAGATTTTCGACTTAAAACGAGGCTTGAGTTGACCACGGTCAACATTTTTGGTAAACGACCTCGGATTGGCGTTTTGACAGTTTTGATCGGTTCATATGATATTTATGGACTTGTAGGCATGTTTTGTTATGGTCCATGGTGACCCGAGCGCATTTCGACGCGTTATGCGAAAAGTTATGAAAATGAGTTTTAAATTTGAAAATCGTCATTTTTGATGATCGATTCTTATTATTTGATGTCATTTTGATGATTTGAGGTAGAGAGCAAGTTTGTAGGATGTTATTACACGTGTGTGCATATTTGGTTTGGAGCTCGAGGGGCTTGGGTGAGTTCCGGATGCATTGTGGAATTGTTTGGGATTGCTGGTGCAATGTTGTGTGGGTGCAAGCCTGCAGATCTTGCATTTGCAAGGTCTGACTCGCATTTGCTGTCAAATAGTCACATTTACGAAAATGGGCTGGGGGCAGGTACTTCACTTTTGCGAAGAGAGGTTTTCTTTTGCGAACTGAGTTGAGACAACATTTGCGATCTCAGTGTCACATTCGCGACATAGTGCCGGTAGGAAGGGCTTCACATTTGCGAAGCATGCTCCGCATTTGCAATGGCTGGATCTTCGCAAATGCGAAGTATTTGTCGCTTTTGCCGCATCTGGGGACCTGATGCAGTGATCTCATTTGCTATCAATGTTCCACATTTGCGGATGTCACATTTGCAAATAAGTGTTCACAAAGCGACTTCTGCAGCTGGGTAAAAGAGGGCTAAAAAGGGACTTAGCTCATTTTACACCACTTCTCAACCCCAAATACTCTAGAGGCGATTTTTGAAGAACCTTTTCTTCCGAAATTCATTGGTATGCACCTCTAATTCATTTTCTATCAATTCCCCATTACTTTTCATGAGTTTTTAACATCAAATCTAAGAATTTCATGATAGAAATTAGGGGTTTCGGGTATAATTTAGAAATTTTGTGAATTAAATTTTGTACCTCAAATTGAGGTCGGATTTTAAAATAAATCACGTATCCGGGCTCGAGGGTGAATAGGTAATCGAAAATTGGTCGGAATCTTGGATTTCGACCAAGAGGGCCCAAGGTTGGCTTTTGTTGACTTTTTAAGAAATGATCAAAATTGAACCTTTTTTATTCATGGGTAGTTTCAAAGCTTATTCTAATTTGAAAGGAAAGCCGTGATTTGTTGTTGATTTGGTTGCGGAGCGAGGTAAGTATCGTGGTTAACTTTGACTTGAGTAAATTAGGACTTTTTGGTTTATTTGCTACATGAATTATGTGCAGGGACAACATATATGCAATGTGACGAGTATATATGCGTTGTCATGGGTTAAAGCATGGGGATGGAAATTGTCTTGTTGCACCGTGCCGTTTCATTTACTATGCCTTTTATGCCTTAGTTAGATTGTTACTCTTTAATTGTTTGCTTCCGTGTTTATTGCTTATTTTGAAGTAGTAGTTATAATGAAAGTTGAATTTGCTTATTCTAATACCATGGTTGAAGTCGAAATTTGCTTCCCACCTTGCTTGACACTTTGGGTTATTGTTGTTGCTTGGTGAGGAAGAGTGAAAAACACGAAGGATGTTGCCATGCCTTATTTGCATATTGTTATCATTGATCGAATGAATATGAGGATTAAAGCACAAAGAGTGATGTCGTTCACTTGATTGCTTTATTATGATTATCATGTGAGGATGAGAGTAAAAGCACAACGGGTGATACCGTGCCATTGCATTTACCATATCATGTGAGGAAGAGAGTAAAAGCACGAAGGATGATGCCGTGCCATTGCATTTATTATATTATATGGAGAGAGACTACTTGGTGATTCGGTTCTTGGTATTCTGGTTATTGCTCCCTTTTATATGTCCCCTCCCCATTATAACTTTTAAACGCTTTAATTGTTATTTTCGTCTCTTTATGTATATATCCACACAAGTTTTTTAGTAGGTGTCTTGTCTTAGCCTCATCACTAGCTCGTTGGGGTTAGGCTCGACACTTGCTAAGTATATTGGGTCGGTTGTACTCATACTATACTTCTGCACATCTTGTGCAGATTTTGATGTTGGTACTACCGCAGTTCCAAGAGGCACCTAGCGAATACCAGTCAGTGATTCGAGATAGAGCTGCATCCCGTTCGCAAGACCTAGAGTCACTTTCCTACATCTACTATACTGTTTCCATTTTATTTTGTCCCAGAAGAGTTCAATGCTACCCCGGTATATCAGGACGCTCTACTCCATCTGGTGGGCCTTATGGAGAGTGTGGCCCTGGCCAGTGTGCTCCCTATGGCACTAGGCATCTCTCAGGCAGGGGGAGGAGCCCAGACTCCCAGTACTCAAACACCAGAGTAGATGGATCATGGAGATCGGACTCCAGGCGTTCCAATAATTAGAGCAGTTCAGCCTATCATTGCTACACAGACAGGGAGAGACCGCCGATATTTTTCGAGGGGCTGAAGAGTTGGACAAGATCACCAAGATATTTCCTATTCCCTTTGGTGGTACACCTTTAGAGGACCTACAGGATTGCTTAGACTGTTGCCATGAGGTATTGTACAACATAGGCATAGTGGATTCCAATGGAGTCGACTTTGTAGTATTTCAGATGCATGGCTCCGCCAAAAGGTGGTGGCAAGAGTATGTTCGAAGCAGACCGGCAGGTTCACGTCCACTCACTTGGGATCAGTTCTTACAGCTATTCTTGGAGAAGTTCTTCCCTTTTACTTTGAGAGAGGACTACCACAACCAGTTTGAGCACCTCCAACAACGTAGGATGATTGTTACCCTTTACAAGACCAAAATTTTGGATTTATCTCGCCATGCAGTTGTCTTGATCCCTATTGAGAGGGAGAGAGTGAAGAGATTTATAGATGGACTTACTTATGGTATCAGGCTGCAGATGGCCAGAGAGACTGAGGATGATATTTCTTTTACTTGGGTTGTGGAGATAACTAGACGAATTGAGAGGATTCATGCTTAGGATAGTGAGCCAGCATATGAGAAGATGCCTTGTCATTTTGGTGGTTTCAGTGGCGCCTCGTCATTTTGCTTCATATTTGGATATGTCTCGTGATTCCTTGAGTGTCCCTGTTTATTTATCTACGCATGTGGGAGATTCTATTATGGTAGATCGTGTTGATCGCTCGTGTGTGGTCTCTATCGGGGGTTATGAGACTAGGGTAGACCTTCTATTACTCAGTATGGTGGACTTTAACGTGATTTTGGGCATGGACTGTTTGTCACCATACCATGCTATTCTGGATTGTCATGGTAAGATTGTGACATTGGTGATGCCGAGATTGCCGAGATTTGAGAGGTTCTTTGGGTTATGTCCCCAACAGGGTAGTGTCTTTTCTGAAGGCACAACGGATGATTAAGAAGGGGTGCTTGGCATACTTAGCCTTTGTGAGGGATGTTAGTGTGATGCTCCTACTGTTGAGTCAATTTCGGTAGTAAGAGACTTTCCAGATGTGTTCCCAGCAGACGTACCGGGTATGCCGCCCGATAGGGATATTGATTTTGGTATCGGCTTGGTGCCGGGCACTCAGCCCATCTCTATTTCACCATATCGCATGACGTCGGTGGAGTTAAAGTAATTGAAGGAACATCTTTAGGAGTTTCTTGATAAGAGTTTTATCAGACCGAGTGTTTCGCCTTGGGGTGCTCCAGTTCTATTTGTGTAGAAGAAAGACGGCTCTGTGAGGATATGTATTGATTACAGGCAGCTATACAAGGTCACTATCAAGAACAAGTACCCACTACTGCGTATTGATGATTTGTTTGACCAGCTTCAGGGTGCCTAAGGTGTTCTCTAAGATTGACCTGAGATCGAGATATTATTAGTTGAAGATCTGGCTTCAAATATTCGGAAGATGGCTTTCAGGAACTGCTATGGTCACTATGAGTTTTCGGTGATGACTTTTGGGCTGACAAATGCCCCAGCAGTCTTTATGCACTTGAGGAATAGCGTGTTCCAGCCATATATTGATTCCTTCATAATTGTGGTCATTGATGACATTCTAGTGCATTCTCGCAGCTAGGAGGACCATGAGCAGCACTTGAGGATCTTGCTCCAAATTTTAAGGGAGCAGAATCTAATCACATCAAATTCACACCCAAATAACGAGTATGAAATGGTCGTTGCAACTAAAAAACCTAATGCAAGTCGAGGTCGAATTCCACAAGGAGTTTAGATCGATGCTAAGGTAAATACTTAAGAAAAGAACGTGAAATAGCTAAATTTGACTTTCAAACAACAGTGGGTCATTGTCATCTAAGTTGATAGCTAAGAAATTAAACTAAATAGTAGCAACTAGAGAACGAAATATTTTTGGTGTTTTAATCATTATGCCCAAATTAGCTTTCTTATGTCCAAATAGGTAGCAATCTAAGCAATTGATATGAGACCAAGTGGGATTATCCCTATCTCAAGTTCAAATCCTTTAATCAAACTAGTCAAAACCTTAACTAGCTCAATTTCTTGTTAGCCAAGTAAGAACTAAGTCAAATTGGCATGAATCAATGTTTGCAACTATTAATTCTAGATATAAAGTATAAACAAGGCTAAATAACAAACACCCAATCATAAACGAGAATTAATATTAACAAAACATAAGTTTTACACACTAGGATTGGGTCAAAACCCTAGATAAAATATAGTCACTCATGCTTGAAGACATAGAAAATAAAAGAGAAGAAGTAATTAAGGACATAAGACTAAAATTAAAAGATTAAAGTAATGGGTCTTCTCTAATTTTGATTACCAATTTCCTAAAATAGTAAACTCTAACCGCTACAGCTGCTACAAATAAAAAAGTTTCCGTAAAAAATATTTCTTGTCTATTTATAGTGTCCAAAATTTCGCTGACAAAAATTTCTTTTGGGAGGTTCTACGGCCGCACAATTTGACTGCGGACAACACTTTCTTCTTTTGCTCTTGCAGTGGGAGGAAATTTGTAGTCGCAATATAATTTCTACGGCCGCACTTCAGCTTCTGCGATCACGTATTTTGGCTGCGGACCGCGTTCTAAGAAGGCTTCACACTCGATCTTTTGTAGCTTCTCTGAACTTTCCAAGCTTGTTAGTGCGAGCTACTTTTGCGACCGCACAATCTGCTTTGCAGACTGCGCTTCTACTAAACTCCTCTGAGGCTTCGAAATTCAGCCCACTTGCATTTCTGCGACCCGCATCTTCATCTACAGCCGCAGAATAATTTCTGTGCGCCGCATAAGCCTCAACAATTCTCCTCCCTGACTTGTTGAGCTAGGATACTCCTTTCTGAGTTAGGTTTCTTCATTGAGCTCAAATCCTCCAGCATGCCTGCAATTAACACAATTTTATTAGATTCGGATACAAAAATCACTACTTTTTGGACTAAAACCTAAAGCGAGAAGGTACTAATGTGGTTAAAATCAACACTTATCAACTCCCCTGAACTTAAGTCTTTGTTTGTTCTCAAGAAAATAGATTAATTCCCACCTCCCCTAAGTGAAGGATCATCTCAAAGAGTCAATTGTAGGTCATTCATACTCAGTTGGGACCAATAACTATCCATAATACTCATGCATTTTCAACAAGGTGACAAATTTTTCAAACATATGTGACTTGCATGTAACTCTAGTGTGACATTTGAGCTTCAAGACTTGGCTTCACTCATCAAGAACTCTTGTTCTTTTATGTAAATCATGGTGGACTCCAAATTCTTCCTCCTCTACCTTCCATTTGCCATGCTCACTTCAAGATTTAGCACTCAATTTCTAGAGCAATAAAGGATTCACTCTTCTCCCACAAAGGAATGCCACAAGTAAAGCTTCAACTACCATAGCCTTGCCCCTCATGTAGATCTCCACTAAGGTAAGTCCACTCGGTTCAAAATCAAGTAAGACTCTTTTGAGTTGTAATGAAGGCTTTTGATTGGGGTACGATACCATATCGGATACGTGGTTACATCCTTCCTTAAGCACTCCACTTTTCATTTCTTGGCTCACATTTACCAAACCCTCAAAGGCATTTCTTTTTCTTGTGGGATAGAGAGACTTGCCATCACTCTTTATTGTTCGTTTCATTCTTTTTCTCCCTTGATGTTCATACTAGAGATAATTGCCACTCTTCAATTTCATCAATCTCCCTTTATATTTTCTTTTTGTTCTTTATTTTCTTGCTTTCTCTTGTCATAGAGATTATTCTCTCTTTTCAATGCCTTGATTTAAATTCCTCAACTTTGTCCCCAAACTTAAGCTTTGAGACACTTGTTACATATGAGTGTTAAGGAAGGTTCGGGTGCCAAGATAGGATTATGATTAAAATAGATAAAGGCTTATAACATGTTTACCAACAGAGAAAGGCTAAAGGCTTAAAGGGGTTGACTAGGGATAACGATCATAGGGTAGAAAAAGAAACCTCAAACGGTCCAAGGAAAGCCTACAATTATTTTTCAAACCAAACAAACTTAGAATTTCGCCTTGAAATACATTCGGGGCAAGTTCTAGATTATTCACTCAAGTACTTGGACTAGTAACAAGAAGTCACCTCATCTCTCAGGCAATTAGACCGTAAAAGAGGATAGAGTCTAAAGACCACAACGATCACAATCAAGTTAAAGATCACTATGGTCCATTCAACCACCTAATTATTATCAAAGTCAACTCAAGAACCTCAAAGTCACTAAACTAGAGCTATTTTCTTCCAAAAACATTATTTCAAACCTTAAGCATGGGGTTAAGTATGTTGGTGTCATGTGAAGCATAAATAACTCTTTTTAGAGAATGACTTAGTTAGGACTTTTATTTATTACTACTTACTAGTACTATTACCTAAACATAGAACTGACTCATTCCCTTAAGAAAGTTATCACACTATCCATCCTCGGGACCCGGTTCACATAAAAGACCACCATTGGAAAGAACTGTGGCATGAAAAAAACCAAAGGTTTATTATCAACACTAATAAGAAAAACATAAAAGCTACCAAAACAAATACAATTAAAGATAAACAACTAGATGCTAATAAATGTAACAACTACTAAAGATAACAAAAAGTAATTTCATCCAACTATTACATTCCAAACTTTTCAAATGTATCAAATCATCAAATATGCTCTGGCCCCCCGAATAAAAAGAAGCATTATTCCTAATGCTTAGCAATGTAAGATCAAAGAGCAGAGAGGTCGAAGAGACTCACTAAGTGTCCTCAGTCATCACAATATCACTAGCAACATCGGTCTCAGCCGGCTCAGCAAATTGAATATCATCATCAAGTGTGAGAGTAGCCTGCGAGCTGAACATATCATGCACTGCCTCAGCACTGTCAGAGACAAGGCATGGCTCCTCAGTCTGAGCAGCAGGAGCGTCATGAGAAGATGGAGCTGGGTGAGACTGGGAGGGGTCTAATAGCATGTCAAAAGTCAAATCTCCGCCTCAACTATCCGGGTCACCTCAGCTCGAAGTGCATCAACTGGCTTCTTAATGGCATGGTCTTCCGCATCTTATTTACCTGCTTGGTCAACCGCTCGATCAAAGCACCATGCTAAACAGCGTGTCCATGATGACCTTCTGGTTGCCCAAGACTGTGCTGAGCTTCTTATCTTTCTCAAGGAATACATGGATGCCTGTGAATATGACTACCTTGCAACAGTACTGGATATCCCAAACAGCTATGAAGTGACTGCCTGCATCCATTTGTTGAGGCTCGCAAGCATTTGAGAGACCCGCAAGGTAGACAATGGGCCTGTAGGCATAGGCAATGGCCTCGAAGTTGGGGTAGATACTGGAGTAGGAACTAAGGGCTGTGGCTCATGGATGTGGCATTGGTAGAAGGCACAACCGAAGTAGAGGGAATATTAGATGGACCATGAGCTACCACTACTGGCTCATCAGATTGTCCAACAGTAGTAGAAGGCTGAGTGCTCTTCTTCGGGTTCCTTGAATCTTGCAGCTTATACCACTCAAATGTCCCTATCGACTTGACCTTGGTGTCAAATGGCCTGGATTCTACCTTGGCATCCGTTAGATACTCAATAATAGTGCTGGGGTAAGGGTAAGAGGCATTACCCTATTGTGCCACAAGTGAAATGTTGGTCGACATTAGAGCATCCACATTGATCGGGTACCCGACCATAATAGAAGCCACCAATATAGCTCATGGAAGGGGCAGGTTGTTCTCATTCAAACAGGGATAAAGTCTAGTGCACACAAAGGTCTGACACCCTTTTGCCTCAAAGCTCAGAGTGTTCCAGAAGATTGGTACCTCGAAATCCAAAGGGGAGTAGGTCCCGGTGCAAGAATCTCCGCAAGCCATGGCCTAGCCTCCTCCTTCAAATCCAGCTTCTCTATATACTTCTTCGGCTCCACATAATCAAACCCAAAGTACGCATTCATCCCCCTCGCCCATCATCTGGGGCATCATCAGAATCAAAGCCCGGAGCAATTGCGTTGGACTCATGACTGTCACTCTCAAAACCATAGGAGGTGTTGTGAGATGTGGAAGGCAAATTTAGAGGCTCAGACTGCATCTGTGGCTAGATTGCTCTTCAATGTGCTTCTCCGATAAAGATACAGAATTCCCCTCAGAGGCCTCCCTAGATGGGGTATAAGAACTTGACTCTGAGGTGTCTACCTCTCCCCCGACTTGCATTTGTCTTCTTAGTTATTGCTTGCTGCACACTTGGGTGGAAGACACCTCTGCTGCTGCCCCTTGAAGATTCACCTCTTTCGTTCGAGATTCACCTAGACCTCTTGATCATACCATTGTTTGTCTATGCACAAAGAGACTTGTCAGCTGAAATTCATGTTGCAAAATAGTTAAGAATCATATAAGTATGTGAGGAAATCATAGAAGTAGTGAGGAATCAGGATTTCAGCATGCAGTAAAAAAGGGTGAAGTACGGCCCGCACATTTTGAAGTGCATTCCGTCAAATGGAAGTGCCAACCGCACAATTCGACATGTAGGCCACACTTCAGCACAAGTGTGCTGGGTAGTCAGGTGTTTCTTCTCTAATAGATAGTGGGGAGGCCCTCTGCGGTCGCAGAAATCAACTGCGGTCTACACAATTAACTTTGCGGTCCGCAATTGAGGTGCTCAGAGAGTAGGTCTCTGATTATTAGTACGGACCAAATCTGCAGCCTCACAACAAAATTCGCGGTCCGCAAAAATGCAAGTGCAGCTGCACAAACAATAATCCAACCAGTTACCCTACACAACAGTTTGCGGAATGCACAATTTCAAGTGCGGTCCACACATTCAAGAACAGTGACGAGACATATCTCTTTACCTAAATTGTGCAAAAAAAGAATTATTCAATTCTACATGGCAACATGGTATAGACGAGGTAAACAATTAATCCAACCCAATCTAAGCATGCTTTATCGATTTCCCAGTATTAAAGTACCCCACATCGATACATTGAAGGAATGCAATAACAAATGGCCTAAAAAGAATTTAAAAAAGAAAAATAAATTCAAAAATAAAAATAAAATTAACATGAAATGAAGCATACCAGATAGTGTAAGTGTTCTAAGATCCAAGTGAGTGCAAATGGTTGTATGTGATTGAAAGCACAAGTTCTCCTGGAAATCTATCGGAGTAATAGTAAAAGTGAAGAGAGTGAACAGTGTAAAAGTGAGGCTACTATTTTATTTATACTCGGAGAAGATTGAGGTTTAGAGTGGCGAGTGCGGCCGCACAATTTCAAGTGCAGGGTACACTCTATTTCCTAGCCTTCAGTGGAAAACAAAATTGTGCAGTCCGCACTGTTTCAAGTGCGGCCGCACTCCTGACAATGTAGCATAACCACCTCTCTAATGTTGTGCTTTTGTGATTGCAAAATTTATGCAAGTCCGCACTATTACTCTGCATTGACGGGTGAAAGGTTTAGAGGACCTACCATTTAGCACTAAGATTGACTCCTGCAAGTGTGGTCCGCAGAGAAAATCTACGGCCGTAAAAAGAAAAAGTGCGATCTGCATTTTTGGCCTTGAAGACACAACCTTGTCTACCATTTCACATCTAACACTTATTTCTTCAGCACAGTTCAAACCAGGTTAAAAATAATAAATAACATCTAAATAAAAGAGAAAAAAAGGAAGGAACTTGGCACGACGTAATGTCATAGCATCCTCAGAAGGGCAGGTTATTCTCATTCAAATAGGGATAAAATCTAGTGCACACAAAGGTCTGCCACCCTTTTTCCTCAAAGCTCAGAGTGTTCCAGAGGATTGGCACCTCGGCAGAAATCCAAGGGGGAGTAGGTCCCTGCGCAAGAATCTCCCCAAGCCATGGCCTAGCCTCCTCCTTCAGATCCAACTTCTCTAGAATCTTCTTCGGCTCCACATAATCAAACCCCATATATGCATTCATAGTATGCTGATCAAATTTCACTTTCAAGTTGCGTACCTTAGTGATCTTTGTCCATTTGAGAAAATGCGCTGTGTCGGCATAGAATTCGCGGAAAAGATTCTCCTTCACATCCACCTGTTTCTCAGTAAACTACATCCACCCATTTCTCTTACTAAACTGCTCTAAGACTGCAGGGTTGTATTTGTCTAAGTCTTTGAGAAGGAATTGCCGCTCGTGAGTCAGTGATCTCTCCTTCCACTACATTTGGAAGTCTGAAAGTGCTCGCAAACTGAAGAATCTATTTTCCCAGACAACCTTCTTCTTTGATCGTGCCATGCCTGCCTGTGCACTTAATACCCCTCTCGCATCATCCGGGGCATCATCAGAATCAGAGGTCGGATCAGCTGCGTTGGACTCATGAATGTCACTCTCTCAACCCTAGGAGGTGCTATGAGATGTAGAATGCACATCTAGAGGCTCAGATTTCCTTTGTGGATAGATTGCTCTTCAATGTGCTTCTCCGATAAAGATACAGAATTTCCCTCAGAGGCCTCCTTAGATGGGGTATAAGAACTCAGCTCTGAGGTGTCTACCTTTCCCCCGACTTGCAGTTGTCTTCTTAGTTATTGCTTGTTGCACACTTGGGTGTTAGACACCTCAGTTGCTGCCCCTTGAAGATTCACCTCTTCCTTTGAAGATTCACCTCGACCTCTTGATCGTACCATTGTTTGTATATGCACAAGGAGACTTGTCAGCTGAAATTCATGTTGCAAAATAGTTAAGAATCATATAAGTATGTGAGGACATCATAGAAGCATTGAGGAATCAGGATTTCAGCATGCAGTAGAAAAGGGTGAAGTGCGGTCCGCATATTTTGAAATGCATTTCGCAAAATGGAAGTGCGGACCGCACAATTCAATATGCAGGCCGTACTACAACACAAGTGTGCTGGGTAGTCATGTGTTTCTTCTCTGATAGACAGTGCGGAGGCCTTCTGCCGCTGCAGAAATCAATTGCGATATGCACAATTAACTTTGCGGTCCGCACTTGATATGCTCAAAGAGCAGGTCTCTAATTATCAGTACGGACCAAATCTGTAGACTCACAATAAAATCCGTGGTCCACAGAAATGCAAGTGCGGCTGCACAAACAAAAATCCAACCACTTACCCTACACAACAGTTTGCGAACCACACAATTTCAAGTGCGGTCTGCACATTCCAGAACAGTGACAAGACATGTCTCTTTACCTAGATTATGCAAAAAAAAGAATTGTTCAATTCTACATGGTAACATGGTATAGACGTGGTAAACAATTAATCCAACCCAATCTAAGCATGCTTTATCGATTTCCCAGTATTAAAGTACCCCGCATGGATAGATTGAAGGAATGCAATAACAAATGGCCAAAAAGGAATTTTAAAAAGAAAAATAAATTCAAAAATAAAAATAAAATTAACATGAAGTGAAGCATACCAGACAGTGTAAGTGTTCTAAGATCCAAGTGAGTGCAAATGGTTGTATGTGATAGAAAGCACAAGTTCTTCGGCCAATCTATCGGAGTAACAGTAAAAGTGAAAAGTGTAAAAGTGAGGCTACTATTCTATTTATACTCAGAGAAGATTGAGGGTTAGAGTGGCGAGTGCGGCCACAAATTTTCAAGTGCGGGCTACACTCTCTGTCCCGGCCTTCAGTGGAAAACAAAATTGTGCGTTCCCCAGTTGAACTCCTGACAATGTAGCACAACCACCTCTCTGATGTTGTGCTTTTGCGACAGCAAAATTTTTGAAGGTCTGCACTATTACTCTGTGTTGATGGGTGAAAAGTTCAGAGGACCTACCATTTAGCACTAAGATTGTCTCCTGCAAGCATGATCTGTAGAGGAAATCTGCAGCCGCAAAAAGAAAAAGTGCGGTCCGCATTTTTTGCCTCGACGACACAACCTTGTCTACCATTTCACATCTAACACTTATTCTTGCAGAAGCACAGTTCAAACAAAGTTAAAAACAATAAATAACATCTAAATAAAAGAGAAAAAAAGAAAATAACTTGGGTTGCCTCTCAAGAAGCGCCTTATTTAACGTCATGGCACGACGTAATATCATAGCATCCTCAAGTAAAGTAAACAACTGCCACCATGTGGCTCTATCCAAGTTTTCCCAAGTAGTAATTTATCCGGTGGCCATTAGCTCAAAATATTTTATTATTTTTTTCTTCAAGTCCAAAGCACCGAAAGACGTCACACCAACAATTTCAAACGAACCACTCCACTTTGACTTGTGCTTCCCGGGGAAACATTCTCAACCTTGATTTGAACAACAACACTAGATCACCGGCCTTGAACTCCTCTTTCCAAATATACTTGTCATGAACATATTTCATCTTTTCTTTGTTCAAGGACGAACTTTCATAAGTATGATATCAGAAATCCAATTCATTCAAGTGTGCAACCTGCAAGTTAACGGCTACATCTCAATAGAGAATCAATTTCTTCAAGGCCCACATTGCCTTGTGCTCTAGTTACACCAGAAGATGACAAGATTTTTCGAATAACAAACGGTATGGGGACATTCCGATGGGTGTTTTGTAAGCCATCGTAAATGCCCATAGAGCATCATCAAGCTTCTTAGATCATTCTGTCCGATTTGCATTCACCGTCTTGGACAAAATACTCCTTATCTCCCGATTAGAGTCTTCCACTTCACCATTAGCTTGAGGGTGATAGGGAGTTGTCACCTTGTGAATAACACCACACTTGCTAAGTAAAGTGTTAAAAGCCTTGTCACAAAAATGTGACCTCCCCCATCACTTGTGATTGCTTGCAGAGTACTAAACCTTATAAAAATATTCCTTTTTGAGAATGCCTCTACACTTCTAGCCTCACTGTTGGGTAAGGCAACAACCTCAATCTATTTAAACACATAATCCACCGCGACCAAAATGTAGGTGTTTCTACAAGAACTCACAAAAGGGCCCATAAAGTCAATGCCCCAACTATAAAAAATATCAATATCCAAGATGGTTGTAAGGGGCATCTCATGCTTCTTTGAAATTCCACCAGCCCATTGGCATCCATCACATCTTTTCACCAAGTCATTTGCATCTTTATAGAGAGTAGGCCAATAGAAACCACAACTTAAGACTTCATCTCTCGTTCTCGCAATACCATGACGACCACCATACGGTGAAGAATGAGAAGTCCCAAGCATATCACCTTGCTCTTCTTCCGGTACAATCCTTCAAATCACTCCATCCATGCAAATTCGGAAAAGGTATGGTTCACCCAAATAGTTGTCTTCACAATCTATCTTGAGATTCTTCCTTTGGTTTGAATAGAACTCATTCAAAATGATACCACTCCCATGAAAATTTGCCAAATTCGCGAATCACGGTACTTCCTTTATTTCCTCATCATGGTAAGAGTCATTGATGTCAAGGTCATCATGTGGCCTTCCCTCCTCCTTCAAACGAGACAAGTGGTCCGCCACTTGATTGTCACTACCCTTCTTGTCTTGGATGTCAATATCAAATTCTTGTAACAAAAGCACCCATTTCATCAACCGAGCTTTATATTCCTTCTTGCTCATTAGATAGTGAAGTTCCACATGATTCGTTTGGACAATAACTTTGGCACCCATCAAGTACAGGCGAAAATTCTCAATAGCAAACACAATGCAATGAGCTCTTTCTCCGTAATGATGTAATGGACTTAGGCACTATTCATGGTCTTACTAGCATAATAAATAGGATGAAAAACTTTGTTGACATGTTGCACCAAAACAGCCCCAACCGCTACATCACTTGCATCACACATGAGCTCGAACGGCAAACTCTAATTTTGAGAGGTAATGATAGGACTAGTTGTCAACTTGAGCTTCAATTGTTTAACTGTTCTCATAAAATCATCATTGAAATGGAACTTTTCATCCTTCTCAAGGAGCTTTCACAATGGGTTCACCACTTTAGACAAATCTTTAATAAAGCGTCAGTACAAACCCGCATGACCTAAGAAACTCCGCACACTTCATCGAGGTGAGGGTGGAAGCTTAGAAATAACTTCAATTTTTGCCTTTTCTACTTCAATACTATTCTTTGAAAGCTATTGGCCACAGACAATGCCTTCCTCAACCATCAAATGACGTTTCTCCCAATTGAGTACCAAATTTGTTTCCTCACATCTAGCTAACAATTTGTCCAAATTTACAAGAAAATCATCAAATGAATACCTAACCACCAAAAATTCATCCATGAAGACTTCAAGGTAGTCTTTCACCATATTCATGAAAATAGCCATCATACACCGTTGAAAAGTTGCCGGTACATTGCACGAACCAAAAGGCATCCGTTTGAAAGCATACCATATGGACATGTAAAAGTGGTTTTCTCTTGATCTTCCGGAGCAATAAGAATTTGGTTGTAACCCGAGTAACCATTAAGAAAAAAATAAAAAGCACAGCCGACCAATCCATTGAGCATTTGATCCATAAACGGAAGAGGAAAGTGATCCTTCCTTGTGACTTTGTTGAGCTTACGATAATCCATACAGACTCTCCAACCGATGATCGTTCTTGTAAGAATCAACTCATTCTGCTCATTGGTAACAACTGTCATGCCCCCTTCTTTGGGACACATTGAACTAGAGAAATCCACTAACTATCAGAAATACGGTAAACAACCCCGGCATCCAACCACTTGATAATCACCTTTTAGACCACTTCTTTCATAGCTTCATTGAGTCTTCTATGATGTTCAATGGATGATTTGGCACTATCCTCTAACTTGATCTTATGCATGCAAAATGCGGGGCTTATACCCCGAACGTCCGCCAAAGTCCACCCAATAGCTTTCTTCCTCCTTTGCAATGCTGCCAATGTGGAATATACATGCACGTTAGTCAAACAAGAGGAGAAAATAACCGGTAAAGTAGAACAAGGGCCAAGAAATTCATACTGAAGGTGAGGTGGCAATGGTTTTAACTCCAAAGTAGGTGGCTCTTCAATAGAAGGCTTTGTAGGAGGAGTCTTCCTATTCTCAAGATCCAAAGATAAAACCAATTCCTTGGAAAGAGTTCACACATTCCATGAAACCATCCATCTCATCATCATCAAAGTTGGGCAAGATGGCATCCAACATATCACCAACATTAATTGTTGCACTTGTATCATCAACAATGACATCAGTCACCAAGTCCACAAAAGAACATACTTCATTGCTATTTGGTTGATGCATGGACTTGCACAAATGAAATACCACTAGTTCATCACCAACCCAGAAAGTGGCTTCTCCGGCTTCCACATCACAAAGGGTCGTACCCATAGCAAGGAAAGACCTCCCCAAAATTATAAGCACTTCATAATAAATCTCACAATCTAGGATCACAAAGTTCCCCGGAAGAATAAACTTATCAACTCGGACCAACACATCATCAATCACTCCCAATGGGTACGATCGGCAATTTGAAACCTCATAGATATGTGTCTTGGTTTCCTAATACCAAAATTTTTGAACACCGAGTAGGGTGCCAAATTGATATTTGCCTAAAGATCACAAAGAGCTTTAACAAATCAGCACTTCCAATAGTACAAAGAATCGTGAAAGCATCGGGATCTTCCAACTTAGAAGCCATGAAATTAACAATTGCACTAACTTTATGAGTGACCTTTATAGTTTCAAAATTCATCGACCTCTTCTTGGTCACAAGATCCTGCATAAACTTGGCATAACTCGGCATTTTTTCCAAAGCTTCTACCAATGGCACATTGATATCGAGACCTTTCATCATAATAAATTTCTTGAATTGATTTTTACATTTTGCTTAGCAAGACTTTTAGGGTAAGGAGTTGGAGGCTTTGGCAAGGGTGCTTTAGCCTTTTGCACGATCGGTTTCGATATGTCATAATGTGTCCCCTAGACGGGTTTACCTCTTCTTGGGTCTCCTCCAACTATCATCGATATCAATCCTCACCACGTGATTGAACATCATTACATGGGAGTTCCTCCTCTTAGATCACTTGGTCATCATCCACAAGTTGCCTTTCATTTGAGGTGGGTACATTCCCGCCTCTTCTACTTTGTGAGAACCACCATGGCATGCCACATATTGTTACCACCCTTTGGGTTTACTATCGTGTCACTTGGTAATGCACCCTTAGGACGAGTATAAGAGCTTGAGATATTTGCCCCATTTGAACTTCAAGATTACCGATTGATGCGGTATGTGACAAGTTGGGCATCCGAATCCGCATTCGTATGCATTATTTGCTTGAACATGTTCTCAATACGGTCGATTTCATTGATTTTGATTGGAGCCTTGAAATTGCTCTTTTGCCCTTGGTAATTGTTCACAAATTGTACCTCTTCTTCTTGCTCTTGATAAGAATCATCTTGGTCAAAGCTACCATCATCTTGTGCATAATTCTCCACTCGGGATTGGAATTATGGACCTTTAGTCCTCCTCTTATTGGCCAAAACATTTACTCCCACCATAGCATGAACTTGCTTAGGAGCTTGGGTTTGATGAAGTTGGACCTTAGCAAATTGAGTCATGGTTGTGGTAAATCCGGCAGTAGCTTGCCCTTGGTCTTGCAATTCTTTAAGAAGATGGATTGTGTTGGGATAACCTTGGGGAACATTAGCTCGGGATTGCCAAGCTGAAGAAATTTCCACCATCTCATCAAGAATCTCACATGCCTCCGCATAAGGCGTTGTCATAAAATTTCCATCGGACAATTAATTGACCACCCATTGGTTCGTAGTATTAACACCACGGTAGAAAGTTTGTTGAATCATGATGTCGGTCATATCATTATTTGGGCACTCCTTTACCATTGTCCGATACCGCTCCCAAATTTGAGGCAAAGGTTCATTAGGCTCTATGCCCGTGAGAGAAAAATATTGAAATAAACATCGCCGCCAATTCATCCCAAGTATGAATAAAATTATTAGGCAAGCAGACCAACCAATCTAAAGTCTTACCCCTTAGTGAGAATGGAAAAAGCCTTAGCCTCAAAACATCTTCCGAAACATTTGTTTGTTTGCTCCCCAACACATATCCACAAAACCCTTCAAATGCTTGTAAGCTTTTTAATTCGGTGCCACGGTGAAATAACCTCATTGCTCGAGCAAAGTAAGCATGACATTGGTAATTTGAAAGTTTCCTGCCCTGATGCCAGGGGGAACTATGGCACTTGCATAACCTTCATTGGATAAAATACGATAATGCGCCGCTTGTGGTTGTGGTTGTGGTGGAGGTGGGGGAAGTGGAGGCACATTGTCTACCACGGCCTCGCCGATTTTGTTGTAGAGCTTGAGGCATTTCATCA
The DNA here is from genome assembly GCA_002018475.1 of Nicotiana obtusifolia. Taxonomy (NCBI): domain Eukaryota; kingdom Viridiplantae; phylum Streptophyta; class Magnoliopsida; order Solanales; family Solanaceae; genus Nicotiana; species Nicotiana obtusifolia. The sequence continues at coordinate 133,045 of MCJB01046744.1, forward strand.
AGTTTCTCCTCATCGCCATCCACCTCTCCCAATAGTATGTTTCCAAGTTTGTTGTTCGCCATTTGGAAACTACAATAACTTCAACAAATTAGAATCTCAAAAGTAAAAGAAGATATTTCAAGAAACAAACTCAAGTATATAGCTAACACCATAAAACTATCCGACAAATGCGCCAAAAATTGATCATGTCCAATTCACATCCAAATAACGAGTATGAAATGGTTGTTAAAATTATATAATCCAATGCGAAACAGGGTCGAATTCACAGGGAGTTTATATCGAGGCTAAGGTGAATATTTAAGAAGAGAATGTGAAATAGCTAAATTTGACTTTCAAACAATAGTGGGTAATTGTTATCTAAGTTGATAGCTAAGAAATTAAACTGAACAGTAGCAAATAAAGAACGGAATATTTTTGGTGTTTTAATCAATTAAGGGAGAAGTCTAGAGATGTAACCTTCACCTAGGTGTAAACCATATGGGTATAGTAAATTAATGCTTTCTTGGTAGATCGAGGTGTGTTATGACTCTTATTCTCAAGTACCCACTCAATACCTCTCAGTCAAAGGGTGATTATGCCCAAATTGGCTTTCTCAAGACCAATTGGGTAGCAATCTAAGAATTGGTATGAGTCCAATTGGGATTATCCCTATCTCTAGTTCAAATCCTTTAATCAAACTAGTCAAAACCTTAACTAGCTCAATTTCTTGTTAGCCAAGTTTTCCTAAACTAGGTTCCTCTTTCTCAAGTAAGAACTAAGTCAAATAGGAATGAATCAATGTTTGCGATCATTAATTCTAGATATAAAGTATAAACAAGGCTAAATAACAAATACACAATCATAAATAAGCATTAATATTAACACCCATAAGTTTTACATTTTATTGTTAGGTTGTGACCCTAGATAAACTCTAGCTACTCTTGCTTGAAGACATAGAAAATAAAAGAGAAGAAGTAATTGAAGACACAAAACTAACATTAAAAGATAAAAGTAGTGAGCCTTCTCTAATTTTGTTCACCAATTTCTCAAAATAGTAAACTCTAACTCTACAACTGCTACAAATACAAAAATTGCCCTAAAAAGTTATTTCTTGTCTATTTATAGTGTCCAGAATTTTGCTGACAAAAATACCCTTCGGTAGGTTCTGCGGCTACAGAATGTGACTGCGGACCACACTTTCTTCTTTTGCTCTTGCAGTTGGAGAAATTCTGCGGTTGCATAATAATTTCTGCAGCTGCATATTTTGGATGCGGACCATGTTCTAAGGAGGCTTCACACTTGATTTTTTGCAACTTCTGAACTTTCCAAGCTTGTCACTGTGAACTACTTTTGCGGCTGCACAATCTGGTGAGCGGACCGCGCTTCTGTTAACCTCCTCTAAGGCTTCAAAGTTCAGTCTGCGGCTGCACTTACATTTCTGCGGCCCCCATCTTCATCTGCGGCTGCAGAATAATTTTTGTGGCCCGCATAAGCCTCAACACTTCTCCTCCCTTAATCGTGGAGCTAGGATACTCCTTTTTTATTTAGGTTTATTCATTGAGCTCAAATCCTCCAGCATGCATGCAATTCACACAATTTTATTAGATTCGGAAACAAAAATCACTGCTTTCGGACTAATAACTAAAGCGAGAAGGTACTAATAAGTGGTTAAACTCCACACTTATGCGAAGCTATATGCTAAATTATCCAAGTGCGAGTTTTGGCTCGATTTGGTAGCATTCTTGGGCCATATGGTATCTAGTGAAGGAATTAAGGTTAATCCAAAGACGATTAAGGCAGTTCAGAACTGGCATAGACTTATTTCAGCTACAGAGATTCGGAGATTCTTGGGTTTGGTGGGTTATTATTGCCGTTTCGTGAAGGTTTTTTCATCCATCGCAACTCCTTTGAATAGATTGACGCAGAAGGATGCTCCTTTTAGTTGGTCCAACGAGTATGAGGTGATCTTTCAGAACCTCAATACTGGATTGACTACAGCCCCAGTGTTGGTGTTGCTTACAGGTTCGAGATCTTACACATTGTATTGTGATGCATCGTGTATTAGGCTCGGCACGGTGTTGATACAAGATGGTAGGGTGATTGTTTGTGCATCTCTTCAGTTGAAGGTTTATGAGAAGAATTACCCTGTGCATGATTTAGAGTTGGCAGCAATTGTTCACGCGTTGAAGATTTGGAGGCACTATCTGTACAGCATCCTATGTGAGGTCTACACCGACCATCGGAGTCTCGAGAACCTGTTCAAGCAAAAGGACCTTAATTTGCGGCAGCGAAGATAGTTAGAGTTGTTGAAGGACTTGGGAAGGCTAATGTGGTGCTGATGCATTGGGTAGGAAGGCTAAGAGTATAAGCAGTTTGGCATATTTATCGGTGGGGGAGAGGCCACTAGCCATGGACGTTCATTCTTTGGCCAATAGGTTTATTAGGTTGGATGTTTCGAAGCCTAGCCGGGTTGTTACTTGTGTTGCGGCACAGTCATCGTTGTTGGAGCGTATCAAGGCTCTCTAGTTTGATGATCCTCACTTGTTAGTGTTGAAGGACACGGTTCAGCGGGGTGGTGCTAAGAAGGTTGTGATTGGTGATAATGGCATTATGCATCTTCAGAGCCGGATTTGTGTTCCAAATGTTGATGGGTTGAGAGAGTTGATCCTTGAGGATGCTCACAGTTTGCGCTATTCCATTTACCTAGATGTCACAAAGATGTACCATGACTAGAAACACTGTTATTGGTGGCAGAGAATGAAGAAATATATTGTTGCTTATGTTTCTCGGTATTTGAACTATCAACCGGTGAAGTACGCGCATCAAAAATTGTGGGTTGACTCAGAGATCAGAGATACCGAGGTGGAAGTGAGAGCGAATCACTATGAATTTTGTGGTAGGCTTACCAAGGACCTTGAGGAAATATGATACAGTCTGGGTTATTGTGGACCGATTAACTAAGTCAGCACGCTTCATTCTGACGATGACTTCCTATCTTCAGAGCGGTTGGCTCATATTTACATCCGGGAGATTATCTGCCTACATTGAGAGTCGCTCTCCATCATTTCTGATCGAGGTACACAGTTCACATTACATTTTTGGAGAGTCGTGCAGTGTGAGTTGGATACGGGATCAAGCTGAGTATCACGTTTTATCCTCAGACGGATGGATAGTCCCAGCGCACTATTAAGATATTGGAGGATATGTTGCAAACATGCTCTTTGGATTTTGGGGGTCAGTGGGACCAGTTCTTACCTCTAGCGGATTTTGCCTATAACAATAGCTATTAATTGAGCATCCAGATGACTCCGTATGAGGCCTTACATGGGAGGCGATCTTGTTCGCCGATTGGTTGGTTTGAGCTTGGAGAGGCTAGATTGTTGGGCATTGATTTGGTCTGTGAAGCTTTGGAAAAGGTTAAGGTGATTCAGGAGCGACTTCATACAGCTAAGTCCAGGCTGAAGATTATGTGGACCGAAATGTTTAAGATGTGGCTAACATGGTGGGTGAGAAGGTTCTCCTCCGAGTATCACCTATGAAGGACGTGATGCAGTTCGAGAAGAAGGGCAAGTCGAACCCGAGGTTTATTGGCCCATTTGGGATCTTGGAGAGAGTTGGAGAGAATGCTTATAGGCTTGCATTGGCTCCTAGCCTAACAAGGGTACATCCGGATTTCACGTCTCCATGCTTAAGGAGTACCATGAGGACGTATCACATGTTTTGGACTTCAATATGGTGCAACTTGATGAGAACTTGACCTATGAGGAAGAGTCAGTGGATGTTCTAGACCGGCATGTTCGTAAATTGTGATCCAAGAGTTTTCCTTCTGTGAAAGTGCAATGGAAAGGTCAGCCGATTGAGGATGCTACGTGGGAGTCTGAGTCCGATATGTGGAGTAGATACCCCTACCTTTTTACTATTCCAAGTACTTTTCTATATTCGTTTGAGGATGAATATTTTTTTTAGAGGTGGAGAATGTCACGACCTGATAGGTCGTTTTGAGTAGTACAGTGTTCCAAGATCTCACATAGCTTCATTTGATATTTCTTGATTTGCATGCTTGGTCCGTATCACTGTTCATATGATATTTTTGGACTTGTATGTGCATTTGGTTGGGATTCGGGGTGACCCGAGCGTATTTCTGCGCATTATGTAAAAAATTGTGAAAATGAGTTTTAAAGTTGAAAATCGTGAGTTTTGATGATCGTTTTTTTTTTTATACTATTTTGATGATTTGAGGTAGCGAGCAAGTTTTTAGGATGTTATTACACTTGTGTGCATGTTCAGTTTGGAGCTCAAGGGGCTCTAGTGAGTTCTGGATGTGTTGCGGAATGGTTTGGGACTGCTGGTGCAAGCCTGCAGATCTCGCATTTATGAGGTCTGGATTGCATTTGCGAGCCTCGCTTTTGCGGTCAAATGATTGCATTTGCGAAAATCGGATGGGGTCTTATACTTCTCTTTTGCGAAGAGAAATTCGCTTTTGCAAACTGAGCTGAGACCACATTTGCGATCTCATTATCACATTTGGGACTGAGTGCCTGGTAGGAAGAGCTTCGCATTTGCGAAAGATGCTCTATATTTGCGATTGCTGGGTCTTCACAAATGCAAAGTATTTGTCGCTTTTGCGACTTCTAGGGAACGGGACTTAGCTCAGTTTACACTATTTCTCAACCCCAAATACTATAGAGGCGACTTTTGAAAAATGTTTTCTTCCCAAATTCATTATTAGGCAACTCTAATTCATTTTCTATCAATTCCCTATTACTTTTCAGAGTTTTTGACATCAAATATATGAATTTCATAGTACAAATTAGAGGCTTTGGGTAGAATTTAAGAATTTTGTGAAATCGAGATTTAGACCTCAAATTGAGGTCGGATTTCGAAATAAATCAAGTATCTAGGCTCGAGGGTGAATGAGTAACCGAGAATTGGTCCGAATCTCAAATTTTGTCCAAGCGGGCCCGGGGTTGGCTTTTGTTGACTTTTTCAAAAATGATCAAAATATGAACTTTTTTCATTCGTGAGTAATTTCTAAAGCTTATTCTAAATTGTTTATTGATAATTGTCTAGATTTGGTTGGTTTCAAGGCTTGTTCGAAAGGAAAACTCGTGATTGGTTGTTGATTTGGTTGCAGAGCGAGGTAAGTATCGTGTTTAATTTTGACTTGAGGGAATTAGGACTTGTTGGTTTATTTGCTACATGAATTATGCGTGGGGATGGAGTATATACAAGGTGACGAGTATATATGCGTTGTCTGGGTTAAAGCATGTGGGTGAAAATTATTTTATTGTACCGTGTTATTTTATTTACTATGCCTTCCATGCCTTAGTTAGATTGTTACTCTTTAATTGTTCGATTCCGTGTTTATTGCTTATTTTGAAGTAGTAGTTATAACGAAAGTTGAATTTGCTTATTCTAGTACCATGGTTGAAGTTGAAATTTGCTTCCCACCTTGCTTGAATCTTCGGGTTATTATTGTTGCTTTGTGAGGAAGAGTGAAAAGCACGAAGGGTATTGCCGAGCCTTATTTGCATATTGTTATTATTGATTGAGTGAATGTGAGTATTAAAGGATGAAGGGTGATATCATACACTTGATTGCTTATTATGATTATCATGTGAGGATGAGAGCACGAAAATTGATGTCGTGTCATTGTATTTATTATATTATATGGTGAAGATGAGAGCAAAAGCACGAAGGGTGTTGTCGTGCAATTTGATGATTTCATTGCTTTTACTTGGTATTTGGATTGTGAATTTAACTTGGCAATTTCGTTGCTTATTTCGGAAAGAGACTACTTGGGGATTCGGTACTTATTATACTGGTTGTTGCTCCCTTTTATATGTCCCTTCCCCATTATTACTTTTAAACGCTTTACTTGTTATTTTGTGTTGCGTTATGTATATATCTGCACAGGTTTTTAGTAGGCGTCTTGTCTTAGCCTCGTCACTACCTCGTCGGGGTTAGGCTTGGCACTACTGAGTACATTGGGTCGGTTATATTCATAATAAACTTCTCCATTTCTTATGAATATTTTGATATTGGTACCAGGGGTGTTCCGAGAGGCACTTGGCAGATACTAGTCAGTAATTCGAGGTAGAGTTGCATCCCGTTCTTAGGCCCTAGAGTCACTTACCTATATCTACTGTACCGTTTATATTTTATTTCGAACAATATTGTATTTCTTTTGAAACCTTGTATTTAGCTGGATCTAGACGCTCATGTACTTTTGACACCAGATTTTGGGGTGGTTTATGTTATGCTATTGACCAGTTGTTAGACATTTATCGTTTTTTTTTTAATTTTGTATTATCTGTGTTGTTGGCCTGCCTGGCATTCGGTGTTAGGTGCCATCACGGTCACGCAATTGGGATTTTGGGTCGTGACACCACGAGATTATATTGACTTCATATCACTAATATCAGTTTGTATGATTCATCTTCTAATCCACTAAGGATGTTCTTCTTGTAGTGAAAGTCAGAATTCTTCCACGCCTCAGTGATAATGAACTAGTCATTGGCGGGAGTTCCTTCTGGTAGGACTAGAACGTCCTCCTTAACGAACTTTTGCAGACTGTTATATGTGCCATGACATAAGTAGAATTAATAAACAGTGAAGCTTTTAGTTCAAACCGATTAATATCTCACACAACCATATTTAATAAATGGTGACTTTTTTAATCTTCAAACCAAGTAATAATTTGGAGTAGAAAATCACTAAATTTTTAATATCAAAACGAGTAGAACGTCACTTAGTCTTTAATCTCTGACAAATGAGTAGAAAGTCACGAAGACTTTATTCTCAACGAACAAGTAGAAAATCACACAGATTGTAATCTCAAAGCATTTGTAGAAAATCATAAAAAATTTAGTCTCCAAAATGAGAATAAATAATCACGTGAAGTACCTTTTTCTAAATGGCTTCCGAAAATAAAGCATTTGTATCCCTTAAACATTTCAATAGTTTGATATTTTATTCTTATCAAATTAATATATGTATATCTTTATTTATCCAAAATAGTATACATATAAAATATCATTGCCATGATTTCAAAGTAACTCTCAAATGTTAATGTAAGCCTAAGTCATGTCTTACAATACTTGAAATAATCTTTCTATTATTTATACTTATGCATATAACTCAAATTGGATGCGAACCAATGTAATTCATTTGGCAAAAAGGAATATAATCTTAAACGCGTGCTATTCATAATCATGACATACATTTTTTAAGATTATTACCGAAGCATTTTATCTACCCTAACATTTATGAAAACAAATTCAGCCTTCACCAAATTTTGAACGGCACGTCGATTGAATAAAATTGTTTCAGATAGTTGTGAGTTGTCTAATTGCCTCGACAATTCCTGCACTTTGTTTGCCAGCAGAAATAGGCATATAAATGAATCCAAAGGATTATATAGCAGTGCAAAATGTCAAAGTAAAAAAGTTTAAAACCCAGTAAAACTTTTCAATAGTTTGTTAGGGACCGAAACATTATATGCCACAAGCGCTTTTACTTTTCAAAGATCTTGCTTTCTAGTCTCTGTATGAATCATTTCGTGAAACCATCTTCTAAAGATATACTACAAAAGAAAGCACTAATAGTGAGTCATAACGGGTTAGAAAAAATTTACAAATGCTACAATGGACTTCCCGATTATCTTCTTGTGCCCATAATATAAATACTAATAGAGACCAAAGGAAAAAACGGAAGAAGAATAAGAAAGGGATTACCTGTTAGAATTCTCAATTCATATGACAACTCAAGTCAAGCGTGACTTGAAGTTTTCTTCATTTATGATTTCTTTTTCCACGCACCATTTCACAATTTTATCTTTAGTGATCGGCAATCAACTTTATAGTCTCTTCATCCGAAAATAAATGAACAGGCGTGTCCCTCGGAAAAATAGGACACGACTTTGGAAGCAATTGGAGGAAGAAATATGTCATCATTTGACTCTCTCTTTTTTTCTCCTTTCTGGAGCAGCATCTAAAAAATAACATGGGTGATGTTTCTCTCCTATCCTCGACAGTAATTTTATCTGCGAACCTCATGTATATCCAAGAAAGACGACTTTGCTCATTATCTTTTCTTTCTATGTGATCTGATCGTTAGACTTGACAAGAATAATATTGTAACGATCTGCCCGGTCGTTTTAAGTTCTAGTACGTTGTTTGATGTTTTAAAGTCTTTAAGTAGTTTTACTTTATGTCACTACTAGAAAACGGCATTTTTGGGACCAAAAATTAACGACCAACGTTGGTCTGCCACTAAAAGTGACCAACATTGGTCGCCAATTTAGAAAAAATAAAAAAAAAAAAAAAAAC
>MCJB01046755.1:7338-35620 GCA_002018475.1 Nicotiana obtusifolia
TCTATAACCTCATTCAAACTTGTTCCAATCATTGGAACACTAAAATGAACATCGATTTATTGGATTCGCATTGAAACCAATCCTATGAACTTCAAGGATCCTCAATTCGATCCTTCGATCCGAACCCGACCAAACGGTGTCCGAATGGTCTGAAAATTTGCACGCAAGTCCAAAATTACATAAGGAACCTACAGCAACTTTCGGAATTTCATTCCGACTTCCGGATCAAAATTCGACCTTTCAACCGGTATTCCGAACTTCCTCGATTCAATTCTCACACTGTTCGAGATCTATTAAATTTATTCCGGTCACTCGTCTAAGTCATATATACTATCTCGAAGCTAGTCGAGTCGTCGGAATTCAAATCCGAGCCTTCTAACTCAAAAGTCAATTTCGGGTTGACTTTTGTGACTTAGACTTTCGCAAACGAGACCATGTGTCTCATTTCTTTCAAATTTTCTTCGAGTACATTTTCTCAACTTAATTTCAATTAATATAATTAAAGAAATAAATTGGGGCGTAAAGCGAGTCATTACAAATATATACACACAAGTTCCTTGATTCCACTCACCTATATATACACACATTCTTTACATACATAACATTCTTTTTTTGGTGTGGTAGATACTAAGTGTGCAGAAAATACTCTCCTTCTTTCTACTGAATTTTTTACCAAAAATAAATTTTTGTTTATCTATGCTCCTAGTTTTATACTAGAAGGGCTTGTTGTATCCTTGGAGATACACCCAAATCGGGTGAAATATCTTTAAGGACAGTGTCCTTGACATGCCTGCCTCAACCGTTGAAGAATTCCCTAGAGGTTTCATGATCAAGTATTTTCCGTAAGATTTACGACACTTTGATATATAAGTTGGACCCCATTTTTGTGATCCAAGTTCATGATCAATTGGTGTCTTCATACACTAGGTTCTTGAGTTTGTTCCTATATTAACCTCTTTCCTATGGTGTGATGTTTTTCTTGGTCCTTTTTGCAGCTCGACAGTTGGGTCTTGTGCAGAATCTATCAAAAAGATGACAAGTCATTGAAAAGCATTCGAAGGGAACAGAACTCTCCTCTTACTAGCAATGATCATGTTGTGATAGACTGTGACTATGAAGGAACTACAGATTCAATTGGAACTGATAGCACAGTTGAAGAAAACATTCAATTGGTCGATACCTCTATCGATTCTCCTGCTAAGAAATTTGCCAAGTTGAATGTTGATTATGCCTATCCTTTCCCTGCCGAGACAGACTTTAACATGGCACAAACATCATCCTGGTGGAGCAATTTTACGTCAGATTATATGAATGATGTTCAATGGGATTTCCCGAGTTGGCAAGAAAGTTGCTATTTGTTGCCATTGGATTACCACGACATTAGTTCTTTTCCAGGCATCTAAAGGCTTTGGACAGGCCATTGAAAGTAATTCAGACCTTTAGATTTAGTGGTAGTTTTAGTTTGTTCATTAGTTTTCTAGAAACTTATAGTTTTCGATTCTGTAGTTTAGAGAAACTTGTTTTAGTTGTTTAGTACTCGTATGAGTTATCGACTTTGATGGAACTATATATATATATGAAGTTAAGTTTAGCTATTTCATCATAAGTTAAAGTCTTGTGTGTGGTTAACATTGTAGTGTTAGGATCGATTTGCACAACACTCTTGATTTTACAAAGAAGAAGAAAATTCTGCAAGAGGAAAGAGAGAGAAGAAAGAAGAGAGAAGAGAGAGCAAATTTCGTGTGTGTAGAGAGAGAGAATATCGTGGTAACACCTCGTGGGCAACTTCCACGGCGGTGGGATATATATTAATAATATTGGGTATTTACAATTACAGAGTATAAATGGAGAATAAGTAGTACAGCCTAAAATTTGGGCCCACCCCTGGCAACCTCACCACGGAGGTTGAACAGCAGTTTACATATTAATCAGGCTCCACTCCGAACATGTAGTATATGTGCTTTATTTGTGAGAGCTGACATGAAATGACTTAAAAGACCTCAAGCTTTATTGAAAAAATTTTAAGCACACAGGTCTTCGCTAAGTAGACTCACTCTACCGAAGGGCAACAAAGGTCGGAACTTTTTCTGCCAAAAACAAGGGACCTCTCATCTTAGGAGTTAGCAGGTATATGATGAAAGAGTCCCCTCTCTGTCTGTCTCTTCGATTTTCTACTACTAAGTAGCACTTCTACTATTCAATCATAAAATCAATTCCTATCAAGCTGAAAAAAGTCAGCCCTATATATATTTATTAGTAAAGCGCTAACGCCTTATTTATAGTAAGGGAGCTAAAACCTTTCTCTTCTAATATATATAGTATCTCATGATATTATGATATCTATATCGTTAAGAAACTTAGGTAGTTTCTTTTTCCTTTTAGTGAAATACTTTATTTTCTTCTTTTTTTCTAAAGGAAAATGAAGGCATTGTCCATCTTTTTGATATATATCAGGCATTGCATTCTCCGGATAATTTAAATCGAAGCAATTGGATGTCCAACTCGGGCCTATATGACATGACCGATCAATAGATTCACCTTTGTCATATATTCCATACATCACACTAGATAGATATCATATTCATGGAATACGATTCACTTTCAAGATACCTTGGCGGTGAAATGGTAGACACGCGAGACTCAAAAAAATGAATGCATAGAAACTTAGATGGTTTCTTTTTCGTCATACTTGGGACAATTTGCACTAACAATAAAGCTGAATCATATTTGGGACAATTTGCACTCACAATTTTGATTTATCAAACTCCAACTTCGCTCTTTTTTCAGTACGGCAAAGTAAAGGACAGAACTTCAAATGACTTATTAAAGATATCAAAGAGCAAAATAAAAAGTCACTCGAAACTCCTCTGACGTATATTGAAATACTTCAATTGTCTTGAGTTATCAATAATCATTTAATGAGATCTATGAATAAAACATATAACCAAAAACTCAAGAATTATAGTAGGAATCTTACCTTGAGAGTTAAGACTAGAATTCACCAATTGATCTCAAGATTTGAGTGTCACCAATATTATGAGTTTACTCAAGGTAACAATAGTATGATCGTTTAAATTTGTCAAAAACTTTCAAGCTCAGCTCGTGAACTAGTTTTTATCAAGTTTCAAGTAGCAGTAAGCAGCAGATCTCCCCTTATTTTGGGAAAGCTAGTGGCCGTGTGTGAATTCTTTCAAGTCAAAGGGCAGCCTGAATCGACATTCTTGTTTACTCTGATCCGGTCGAGGTGATTTTCATTTACCAGCACGTAGGTGTTCTAAATTCCTATGACCGAGTCTTTCTGGCCCCTGTGAACATCTTTTCTTAATGTATTAAAGAGGGCCTCTCTAACCGGTGAAAAGTGGTGGGTGTCCGCTAACGGCCATTCCTGGTTCGGCTCCGCTCCGATAACGCAATTCCGGGAGGAGTCCGTAGTTGGCCACTAGATCCCTTCTCCTAGACTTTTTTTTTTTCATTCGGTATCCAGTACCCACTTCAAGGCTTGCCTAATCGAGATTCGTTCCGAAAAGTCCCACTTAGGGGGATAACATGCTTCCTACGAACATACAGCTCCATACTCATGACTCGAACCCGATACCTATTGTTTAGGATGAAGTATAGTCTTTGGTGATCAAGCCCTAGACTATTAACAATTTACACATAACCCCTTTTGCGAAATTTCCTCCTTATGATCTCTTATGCCCATCAATGCATGCCTTTCTTTAATTCAATTAATTCTTAAACTTTCTTTAATTAAACAATGTTATCAATGATTTCTATATTTTTTCCTAATCATATTTAGTGCATTCTCAAACCTCGTAGCCTTATTTATTACATTGTAGAATAAATTAGCTAATCTAACTACTAGTTAGTAACTAGTTCTCATAACTTTTACAGTAGTCAAACCTTTTAAAATTTTAAGACAAATGGAAAGAAAACATATGCATGTGTCTGTTTAGTATTCTTTTCGTATTATATATTTCTTTCCTTTTTTAAAACTAGGAACATCCTTATATGGAGTATCTTTTTATATGGTCTTAATAAGAGCAGGTTTTTGGCAATTAAATGAAGAAAAAATTACCTTCTCTTTCTCTCAAAGTTCTTACCCTATATCTTCCCCTCTCCACCATTCTGTTAGTTGGAGGCGGATTTAAGACGAGTTCTGCAGCAGGTTCAATTACACTCATCATTATTATAACATATATATTTATTTTTCCTTGAGCCATCAGAAACAATGTTTCTACCTTTTCAATGTAGGTGTAAAATCGGCGTACACATTATTCTTCCCCTTCCCACCATTCCGTTAGTTAGAGGCGGATTTAAGACGAGTTCTGGAGCAAGTTCAATTACACTCATCATTACTATAACATATATATTTATCTTTTCTTGAGCCATCGGAAACGATCTTTCTATCTTTTCAATGAAGGGGTAAAATCTACGTATACACTATCTTTCCCGAACCCCAGTTATGAAATTATAACGGGCTTGTTGTTGTTGTATTACTACAATATATACATATGCAAAAGAAGAAGATTATACTCATTCTGAACTAACTAACAGTTCTTGAAGCCTCATGTCTCAGCTGATTGAACAAGAAATAGAACTAAAATTGATGGATTTGATTTTTATCAACAAAAAAAAAAAATTAACTTTGCTTTTTTATTATTTGCAGAGAAAGAAAAAGAAATCCTCATATGGAGCAGTAGATTGGACATGCATGAGATCAGTGAATGAATTTTCATCGAGGTATTTTCAGTACGGGGTACTAAAATAATTAAATTTTTTTATTACTTTTTCTCCTTTTTACGATTTAAAAACGTGACAATTACTGATAATTATAATTAATTAGTTGTTACACAAAGCCCCACCACGGCAAATTTTCTTAAGAAGTAGGCTCGGAGGTGGACGCAGGATATGAGGCTTACGAGTTCGGAATTCTTATTTTATTAAGTTATTATTGAGTTTTAAGTAATAACTTATATATATATATATTTAATGAATTTTTAAAAATAAATACATATAGTTTGAATCAAAGCTACTTGTTTAGGCTAATTTAAATTATAAAACTATTAAAAGACTTTTTTAAAAAAATAATTTTCTTGTAAACTGAAACAAACTTTTATTTTTTTGGGTTACGCTTTGAAATCATTTCTTACAGACATAAAACCCTGAATTTTCTTTCTTTAACCTGATCATGAATAATGGTCGCTCTATTAAACAAAATACATAACTTCTTTTTCCTCGATACTGAGATATACGATAAGACCAATAAGTTGATTTGAAATCTCGTTATTATCTCTTTGTCTAAAAAAAGTAATCTTTCTCGATAAAGTCGGTTGATTAGGGTAAAATTGTATCCTTTGGGAACCGTACATGCGCCTTTTGATGCATACGGTTCAAAAAAATTGTGAATCAATGTATAGATTGCAGTCCTCTTTTTTTTTTCTAGAAGGGTTCTTTCTTGCTTCTAAAGAAAGGGCTTTTCTTCGATTTTTCAATAAAGACGAGTTTTTACTCCTTTTCTATATTTTCGATTTTCCATTCTAAAATTTGAAGTTATAAGAAAGGGTCATTAAACTTATCGAATTAACTTCTCATTGATGTATTCTTTCATCGAGATTTAATTCAAGCGATGGTATTTTCTTGTTCCTGAATGGGTCTGTTTCATCTGTAGGCTAATTTTAGTACAGTTCTAATGCAAGACAAAAAAATATACCTTTTAAATTTACTATATTCTTCATCTTGCATTAGTATTTTAAAACGACATATGTTTTTACATAGATTGTTATATACTAATTAAATATCAAAGTTAAATAATACGTACAACTTCTGGCTAATCACTAACTAACAGTAGTAGTATGCTAAGTTAATATTCTTCTTGGCATATATATTTTCTGAGGGACCAAAATTATTGTGCATTTATTAAAAAGGAAAAGAAATATATTTGGCATCTAAAATCACATATTTTCATTTATTTTATTTTTCTTCCTTTTTTGTCACCTCTTCTTTTTTTTACCTAAGTCATTCAATAAAAACCCTGAAATTCTCAATATTTGAACAGCTGTTTTCCTGCTTCATTATTATGTACTATATATGTTCAATGTCCAATTTGGCAGTTTTAATTCCATTTGCGGTAGTAAATTTATAATCTTCTTTAAAAAAACAGGAGCGTTTAAAAAAAACTACTGGAAAATGGAAAAAACATTAAGAAAATGGCCATTCCATCCATTCTTGTATATTTTACCTTTTAAGAAGCTCATTTCTTGATTTTCTTTGCCATACACACACACACACACACACACACATATATATATATATATATTACATATATATACATACACATATATATAGATATATATATATGTATATATATATGATAATGCCATGGACTAGGGAAAATTAACTTGAGTAAACGACTAGAGGTAAGTTGTATTTGTACATGATCATGCTTACATTAATTTACCATGTTGAAGCTTATTAAAATCCGCTCGGGTGAGCTTGCTCGCATTATCGGTCCCAAGCCGGATAAACAAGGAGGGTTACGGTAGGTTGGCAGCCAACATAGAACTTGTCAATTCATGATAATTCCTCATAATTTAGGATATGAATTGAGTTTAAATAAAGAAGTGATGATTCTTATAACCGACCTCTTGTTTGGGACCGAGACGTAATTGTTATTGTTGTTGTTTTGAGCTTATTAAAATCAATTCCTCCAGTTTTCAATTTATTAATTGCTATATGTTGTATTATCACTACTGTTTAAAAAATTTCTAATCACCATATGAAGGAACTCCAACATATCAAGCCATGAAGCTAAGCTCATTTAAAGTGCCAAAGCCTGTTTGTTTTTGCTTGGGTCTGGTAAGTTTTCTAGTGCTGAAATGTTTACGTAACGCCCCTTTGGGGTGCGGTTTTTCCCGAATCTTACTTGATCGCCAGATGTTTTGTGCAGCAAACTACCCTTTTTAATATTTAGCGGAAAAAAAATCTAATTAACTGACTAAAAGTGTTTTTCTTGAATATTTATCACATGCAGGCAGTCATAATGCTATTGTTACCTGCTCTATTGATACCATTTTGGGTCAATAAGGTCAAAAAAATTGAAAGCGAAATTAAGGTACTGCCTCACATTTATCTTCTTCCTTTACTCTATCAGTGCATAAAACTTAAACGAAAACGCAAGAATAATAAGAATGGCACCTTTGCCTAGGCTGTAGCATAACAACCAATGCAGTAGATGAAAACTATGGTAGACTAGGATTTAACTCATGGTACATATATATATATATATATATATATATATATATACTCGATTTTGATTCGTTACCAAATTCATTGATTAAAGTTAAGAACTCGTCAATTTCTATAGATAATGGTTTTTTGTCAACTGTATCCACTTTTTGTTCAAATTCTTGGTAATCAGTATTCGGAAGAAAGATAGTATGAATTCGATTTATCCTAACTCTCTCTTTCAAATTTTCTAGCGAAGCATTGTTTATGATTGAAAGTGAAAACTTTTTTTTGATTGTTCCTCGACATGATGTCAGGTTGTTGACCTATAACGACATATAACTCTTCTAAACAAGCCTAAAATGCACGGTAACCTGGAAAATACAGTAATAACTATTATACCACAATTTATTTATTTTACACTATATTTTTTTGTACGATAGATAAGCAAAAATAATCACGGGATAAAATTTTAGCATCGCCTTATCCCTTGTTTAGTTACTAATTCTGGGATAAATTATTCCTGGATTAAAATAGTTCTGGGATAACTTATACCTGCCAAATGATGTAATAGTAGTCCCGTGATAAATCAGTAAAATTGATAATCACAAGATTAATTCAACGTACTAAATAGTCAATAAGAAATTATATCAGGATAATTAATCCCAACACAACTTCCAGTATAACTAATCCCAACATAATTTGTACATCAATGAATCAACTAACACCTACAATTCTAAAGTGATGAAAAGTAAGGGGTTGTTTTTGAATTACTCTAAGTTATTTTATGGTTTAATTTCAGGTGTATATTTCAGGCAATGTACAAGATGTATTGCAAAGCCATTTTCACAAGAATATTAAGTTTGGATTTATGCTTTTAATCCTAATGATGGTTTCAATGGCTATCTCTATATTCATTTTTGTTGTTCTAACAATAAGAGGAGCAAGAAGAGAAATGTATTTGTGTGCAGCACTTATAAAGCAAATGGAAGCAACTCAACAAGCAGAAAGAAAGAGTATGAACAAAAGCACTGCATTTGTTCTTGCAAATCATGATATTAGAGCTTCTCTTGCTGGAATTAGTGGATTAATTGAGATGTGTCGTGCCAATGCTTCGCCAAAATCCGAATTGCAGAAGAATTTGAATCATATGGAAACTTGCACAAATAATCTTTTAGGTCAGTGTTTTAGTTGACTCTTTCGTATCATCAAATTTAACTTATATATACTGATAGTATCGTTAGTATCAATGTATTTTATCATGTTGTCGTAGGTAACTGTCTTATTTTCTACATTACTAATCACACTGTTTACCCTTAAAACCGGATAACAATTGAATTTGTTCGTAGTGCCAAGGATCCGTAAACTAATTTGATACTCAATAACAATATGGTAAAAGCAATTGAAATATGAGAAGAAAGATAACAAAACCGTGTACTGAGATGAACAATAAGAAAATGATGGAATCCTCGTTTGAGCAGTGTAAAATGGTATCAGGCAACTAGAAAAATAATGATTAAGTTGAGTGAATCTGATGCCCACAATGGTTAACGAAATATGCCTCTTATAGGCCAAAATAAAAATTCTAAATGCGGTAAATAACTAATTACAAGATAAATCCCCCAAAATACGGGATAGAATTTCCTTAAATCGTGGCATAACGGCTATGATGATTGAGATAATTACTCCTGGTGAAATATCCGGTGAGTGGCGAGATATGCGGTTCGAGGCCGGTCCTTAAGCTCTTAGTATTCCTCGATCAGTTATACCGGTCTGTCTTGTCCCGGTTGCCCCAACTGTCGTACCCGACCTATTGACCTCGGACCCGAAAATTCGGCCTCATACTGCCTCCGTTCCGACTTCCTCAGGTTATGCCCGACCCGATGGCATATAGTTGTAACCGACCTGATTTCATATAAATGTGTCCGACCCAATACACACACCTTTATTGGACGGTTACTCGTTTATGGAAACTTGCACAAATAATCTTTTAGGTCAGTGTTTTAGTTGACTCTTTCGTATCGTCGGATTTAACTTATATACACTGATAATATCGTTAGTATCAATGTATTTTAACATATTGTAGTAGGTAACTATCTTATTTTCTACATTACTAATCTCAACTTTATTGGACGGTTACTCGTTTATGGAAACTTGCACAAATAATCTTTTAGGTCAGTGTTTTAGTTGACTCTTTCGTATCACCGGATTTAACTTATATACACTGATAGTATCGTTAGTATCAATGTATTTTAACATTTTGTCGTAGGTAACTGTCTTATTTTCTACATTACTAATCTCACCTTTATTGGACGGTTACTCGTTTATGGAAACTTGCACAAATAATCTTTTAGGTCAGTGTTTTAGTTGACTCTTTTATATTCAGATTTAACTTATATACACTGATAGTATCGTTAGCATCAATGTATTTTAACGTGTTGTAGTAGGTAACTGTCTTATTTTCTACATTACTAATCTCACCTTTATTGGACGGTTACTCGTTTATGGAAACTTGCACAAATAATCTTTTAGGTCAGTGTTTTAGTTGACTCTTTCGTATCATCAGATTTAACTCTTATACACTGATAGTATCGTTAGTATCAATGTATTTTAACGTGTTGTAGTAGGTAACTGTCTTATTTTCTACATTACTAATCTCACCTTTATTGGACAGTTACTCGTTTATGGAAACTTGCACAAGTAGTCTTTTAGGTCAGTGTTTTAGTTGACTCTTTGAGATCAATCAGATTTAGGACCCGTTTGGATTGACTTAAAAAAAAGTGGAAATAGCTATTAAGTAAAAAAAACAATAAGTTGGGGTTGCCCCGTTATTGCTTTTGGCTTGTTTTAAGTAGTTTTTAACTTATTTTAAGCACACTTTTTGACTTTGCCACACTCTGAAAAAAAGCTTTAAAAAGCTTAAAAGTTGATTGACTTGCTTAAAAGCCAATTCAAACACCTTAACTTATATACAACAGTTTAAAGAATTTCATCAGTATCAATGTATTTTAACACAGTAAGTATCTGTTTAATTCTCACTTTCCTCTTCTATTTTTCCTTTTCTAATCTCTTATAGATGTTATATAGAAAATATTTAACTAAAATATAGCAAATCCCCTGTATGTATATATAGAAAAATTTTAACTAAAATATAGCTTCCATTTTGAACTTGGAAGGTTCAAGTGCATTTGAGCTGAAATTTTATTTCAAACACATACAGACACATATATAGTGTGTGAGATTGTGACCCAGAGGTCCCGAGTTCAAGCGGTGAAAACAGCCTCTTGCAGAAATGCAAGGTAAGGCTGCATACAATAGATCCTTGTAGTCTAACCCTTCCTGGACCCCGCTCTTAACGGGAGCTTAGTGGACAAGGCTGGCCTTTTTTGTTTTTGTGTGTGTGATCAAACTAAACTGACTAGTTCATAAATGAAGTGTATGTAATGACAAAGTTACAATCTTTTCTCTTCAGATATATTGAATTCTATTCTTGATCAAAGCAAGATTGAAGAAGGGAGGAAGCAACTTGAGCAAAAAGAATTCAACATGGAAGATCTACTAGAATATGTTGTCAACTTATTTTATCCAAAAGGAGCAATGAATAATGTAGATGTGATACTAGATCCATGTGATGGTTCTATCAAAAGATTTTCTCGCGTTAAAGGGGATAAGACAGAACTAGAACGGATCTTGACTAACTTGTTGAGTAATGCAGTTAAATTTACCTCAGAGGGGCACATTACTCTTCGAGTTTGGGCTCGAAAACCTGGTTTTGATCAATGCTCCATTAGTTCTGCTCCAAATGCAAGTAATTCTGGTATTGGTTGTATGTCATGTTTACTTTTGCACAATAATAATGAAGTTTCTGCTGAATTGCAAGTACATAACAAAGTCCAGAACGATCCCAACTGTGTGGAATTCATATTCGAGGTGGAAGATACAGGGAAAGGAATACCTAAAGAGAAACATAAGTCTGTATTTGAGAATTATGTTCAAGTGAATGAGACGACTTCTAACCACGAACAACCAGGCACTGGCTTAGGCCTCGGTATTACTCAGTCTTTGGTATGTGTATCTTTTACTATAAACTACATACAATAGCGAATTCAAAATTTAGAGTCAGTGTGTTCTGCTCTTTATATATACGACACAATTACACGTGCATATGTCAAACCTGCTGCGACTAGTCTAGATCTGTTACTGCCTACATATGCATTCATCAATCATATTAATAGCCATCTATTTTATAGATACAGTACAAAGCCAGCAAATCCCTTAACCTTGTAGAAGAGTGATGATAAAATAGAATAAAATTTACAGCAGTAAGGGTTAAAAAAGAATCTTGTTGGTCAATTTCTTGTGTTATCAGTGGCTACTGAAGTTTCTGTTTGGTACTAATCTTTTTATGTATATAATGGTACTAAATTATGTGTGGTATAACAAGAAAGATATTTATGGAAACACTATAAAACACAAGAATTTGTGAACAGCAAAAAGCATTGCGTTCTGTATGTTTCCGAGTTGTCTCCTCTACCGCATGCATTACTTCATACTTGTGACCTTCTTGCCATGTGATCAGAAAGTCATGGATTCGAGCTGTGGAAATAGCTTTTTACAGAAATGCTGGGTAACGTTGCGTACAATAGACCCTTGTGGTCTGGCCCTTCCCTGGACCTGCACATAGCAGGAGCTTAGTGCACTTGGCTGTCTTTTTTTTTTGTTTTTCATTACTTCATATTTCATGTTTCTTTCTTGTTTTGATTCAATCTGTAGGTACATTTGATGGGAGGCGAAATAAGTATCATCGACAAGAATATTGGTGCAAGAGGCACTTGCTTTAGATTCAACATTTTCCTGATATCATGTGATCAGCCTCAACAACATCAAGCATTTAGTGTTAATAATGCAAGAGAAGATGATTTGGAGTCACATTTTGGAGGTTATATATCTAGTGATCACTCCTATCATTATTCAGTAGCAAGTAGTAATAGTATCACTAGCCATCAGAAACCAGAAAGTTCTAGTACTGTCATTCTTTTCATCAGGGAGGAGGAAAGAAGCCGAGTTCTTCGTAGATTCATGACGCGGATCATAGGCTTAGAGGTACATGTGGCGAGGCGACACGAGCAATTTTCACATACGCTGAAGAAGGTAAAAAAGGAAATTATCAACTTTTCATCATACAACTCTGCCTCCTCCTCCTCAGGGAAATCAAAGGAAATTCCTCTCAGTGCTCTAGATGGAACATATGACGATCATATCCCGTCGTTTCATAGGAGGGGAAGAGGACTTAATTCTAAGAGCGCGCTTATAAGATTCATCTTGAT
Source organism: Nicotiana obtusifolia (assembly GCA_002018475.1). Taxonomy (NCBI): domain Eukaryota; kingdom Viridiplantae; phylum Streptophyta; class Magnoliopsida; order Solanales; family Solanaceae; genus Nicotiana; species Nicotiana obtusifolia. Next base: position 19,893 of record MCJB01046755.1, read on the forward strand.
TATAGTTGACACAAGTGTTGGCCCCATTCGAGAAATAACTCGAGCTATGGCTGAATTTCTAAAGGACTTTCCCAAGAATGTTTCCCTTCGAGTTGTTTGGCTCGATAAACCAGGGCTAGATGATGATAAGCTACCTTTGACAGATATAGTCATGACAAAACCACTACATGGTTCTTGTTTATATCATGTCCTCGGATTTGTACCAGAGTTCGGAGATAAGATTTTACCAACTGTCACACAAGAAACAAAGGATGAAACAACTTCAAGAATGAGGATTCAGCAACCTCCAGTGAGGTCCAGAAGTCCGCCCATAGAAGCGAAAAGACAGGATGTTTCTACTGATGTTAATGGAAGTTCTAATAACAACTTACCTTTAACAGGAAAGAGAATTTTGGTGGTTGAGGATAACGCAATATTACTTATGGTTTGCAAAAGGATGGTTTCTCAGCTTGGTGCAACCACTTACACATGTAAAAATGGTGAAGAAGCTCTAGCTCATGTTTGCAAAGGCCTTAGTGATCAACGCGATATAGGACCGTCTACTCCTTCACTACCATTTGATTATATTCTGATGGATTGTGAGGTAAGATGTGATTCATATTCATTCTTCTGGTTGAAACTATGTTACTTAGATCCTCCAAAATTGTTGTTGCACCGATGTCAGAACCTCCAAAAATGCATAGTATTTGGAGGATCCGACATAGGCATGGCAACACTTTTGGATGATTTGAAAAATATAGATTAAATAGGACTTAAGAAGGGGAACCTTGGGGCAACAGTAAAGTTGTCTCTGTATGACCTATAGGTCTCAGGTTCAAGCCGTGGAAGCAGCCAATAATGCTTGCATTAGGATAGGCTGTCTGCATCATACCCCTTGCGGTGCGGCCATTTCCCGGACCTTACTGAATGCTGGATGCTTTGTGCACCGGGCTACCCTTTTTTAGGTTAAATAGGACTTAAGTAACATTTATGTTGCATGGTTCAGAAATGGCAAGCTTAAATTTTTGTATTATTAAAAAGGAAAGCTAAACTGCTAGAGATCATTAGACTTTTACATATTACCATAAGAAGAAGTAATTTTGCCATTAGGTTAAGTTGGCCTGTCATAACAGGTAACTACTTATACCAAGCCAAATCAAGTAACCTGAAAAATAGAATAGATAACAAGTTAACTACATCGATAGTAAAAAATTTATTACATTGTCAGTATATATAACTTATATCGTTGTTTGTTTTGTTTTTTGACAGATGCCAGTGATGGATGGATTTGAAGCAAGCAGATGCATTAGGGAAGAAGAAGCGCGTTATGGTATTCGAATTCCTATTATAGCTTTAACAGCTCATTCAGCAGAAGAAGAGATCATAGCTAAGATTTTTCAAGTTGGAATGGATTATTACTTACCTGATAAACGAATCGATCGTGATGAGCTTTTGAAAGCCATAGATTATATAGAGCATAGAAATGTTTAAAAAATGCTCAATTACGTCGAGCATTAATAAGTTTGTTATGTGAGACATAAAAGTAAAATTTCTCCGGATATTCTTGCATGCAGAGGAATATTCCCCGCGCATAACGGGAGCTTAATTAGTACTCCGGGCAGCCTTTTTAATTTTATATGCAGAGGGTCGCGAGAACGGCCCTCAACTGTCTTTCTCATAGTTTTATCTTCTTTCTAAAGTTGAGTGTCTTGTTTTTTTACTCTCATGTAAATGTTTTCGTGATATTTACAACTTGAAATGAAGAAACAAATTCTTAAATCTTACCAGATGGAGATGGAGCTCATGTCTTCCATACATATGAGTTTATGATATCGTGCCACGCTGTAAAGAATTTTTACACTATCAGGTTAAAGCTGGCAGGTAAATTCTCTATATCAAGCTTGATATGAAAACTTAGAAAAATACAGTTCAATAATTTGCCATGACCAGTTAAATTGAATTCAGTTTAAAAACTTTTTACACCATTGAATGTATATAATTCAAACTCATAATAATACAGAACTAACAATGAGTTTTAGTTTCATAAATTGATATGTAAAACAGCTTTTACAATAGCCTGCTATATAAAGAGGGACTAACAAGGTGGAAATAGAGATAGTAAAATGACAAATGGTACAACTATGATATATTTTCCTGATTACAAAATCCGTTTGGATAACATTCTCATTTCTATAAATCTGAGAACCAGCTATGGCCTCAGTGGTCATCTTTCCTAACCCAGTGAACATCGTATTGTAAGTCCGAACGAGTCAAAGATATAAGTCATTAAAAGGGATGATTGTGTCCTAATCCTGGCCACAGTCATCCAAGAAATCCTCAAAAAAAGCCTCAAGCCATCCCTCTCCTACATTCTTGCTTGAAGCAGTGTGTTCATATTTTGAGAAAGTTGGCAACTACATAAGTGAGATCCAGAGCAAAAAATGTAAAGAGATACGACTTCATATCGTTAATACTCTTCTTCAGACAATACGTCTACTTCGCCAGTTTTTGCATCCCTCGAGGTCAATGGTGGCATTCCCACAGCATACTGGAGGGGTCACAGTTCATCATGACCATGTGGTTGTTCCCAGTTCATCGTTTCTAGTTTATCTTGTAGTTCCTATCACATTGCAATATTTCACCATTAGAAGTTTTACAATAAGTGGTTAATGTAATAAGAGGAGATTATATATACAGTTTTCGAAGAAGCTTTTGTAGGGGGTGCCGGGGTGGGCAGCCGATATAGGGGTTAAGAAGAGCACCTTCAGTTTTTCTTCCAGACAAAGTGCCGGTGTAGACAAAAAGGCTAAATATCTGCCATAACAAACTACTCGTCAGATTAAAGTGCACAAAAAATTCACTAAGCACAAAAATCATGCAAGATTCTTCGTATATAAACATAGATAAATGCTTACTCGCAGCGGCTCGGTTCATCTACATCAGTAAGCTCATTTTTCAAACCACACCTCAATTTGACCTGTACAAATCAAAAACAACTTAGAAGGCAAAAAGGGATCTTAAGAAGAATGCTAAACACTGAATGCTGACAATCAAATTAGTAACATATCCTCACCTTTAAACTTCTATTTGGCCCATTCCAGCAATGATCGCCATTTGAAAATTGCATGGTTTTATAGGAATCCTCAAATTTATCCCAGTTTCTTGATGAAGCAAGGGAGAAAGAAAAAAGGATTATGATGAGTTCTGAGCTTAAAACATTAAGGCAGAAAAATAAAGATCTCGAAAAGGAATCCAGATCATAATTATACACGTCAAACCTAAAATTAAGTAAGGCTGTCTCTCTCTTTTTTATGAATGAGAATTCCCCGAGGGGTAGTGGCGCATGATTCTAAACTCGATGAATAATATCCCCCTCTACCCTTCTTTGCTTTTGTCTGCAGCAGGATTCGAATCCGTGATATGCGCCTAACCCACACATCATGCGTGCTGCTTTCTTATCATAGAAATAAGATGGCTAGCTATCAAACGGTTTTATCATTTCTATGATAGGTCTGCCATCAATATCTAAAACTAAAGAGAGGATAACAAAGTGCAGAAAGTACTCCAGCATCGTGAAAGGATATTTGCAGTACTAGTCATGCTTGCCTTCTACTTCAGAGACAATCAACTAAAATTTGCTGCACAAAACGACTCAGATAATGCATATGCTTATGATGTAAAAGAACCTACCCCAAACGAGTTGTACTGTAGCCCTCAACTTGGCTAGCTTCTTTGAAAGGGCAAATCTTGTATGTGTACCTGAAGTAAAAACAATTGTCAGTGCCTGCTAAAAAATAACTTAGTTAATACATTACTGAAAAATAAAAATAAAACATAAGTCAACAAGACAGCAGGAAGATTCATCACTTGTTCTCCTTGCTCTCGAAACATCGACCATGGAATGAGTAGAATTCCTTCTCCCGTCCTGCAATAGAACTAGTGGTTCAGCATATGCAAGATCATTCGCCTTCTTCTTATAGAAGGAAAGTTATGACCATATCCACAAGGAAGAAGAATACTAATAAACACAAATACATGATTCCATACCAAAATCTTGTTTCAACTTTTCCGTCAAGCTAGATATCCTCGATTGGATTTTTGTCAACTTAGCACTTGACTCATCGTACTCTTTGCGTATCCGGTCAGCATCTATGGGAGCAAAAACAAAACATCATCCATCATTTTCCTTCTCAGACTTTTTTTTCTCCTTATTAGACTACAAGAGCAGAAAAATGGATGAAACCTCAATTATTACCAGAAATGTTCACTGGAGTTTGGAATAAATTGACAGCTCTAAAAATGCTTTTTACAGTTTGTTGTATCTTCTCCATCCACGAAGGACTACCTGTGGTTGTAATATCTGGATAATTAAAATATAACAAATTAAATAGGTACTAGCTGTAGCATCAAATACAATAGATTGCTGTCCTTCATACCTGCGAAATCAGAATCATCAGACTCGGACTTATGTGAAGAACTTGAATCATGGTCCTCTCCAACAAAATCTTCAACTTGGTCCTCACTGTCATCATCATCATACTTGTGTTCATCAACCTCAGATTCATATTCGTTATACTCCTCTTCATGGGTATCAGATAGCACCTCATCATGGTTATCATGGTTAATATCTGTACCAGCACCAACCTCCTCAATTTCCTGCTCGCTCTTTTTTCCTAACCAACGAGACCCAACCACACGACCTAACTCTTCCTTTGACAGTGACTCTGTATTTTCAGTAGCATCTTTCTCCTAAAAACATAAAGATGAATCACAAGATTAAGAATGTTAACATCGTTGATCAAAATCCATGAGCAAAATTGGTCCTTCCTAGTGCACTATGGTTCTGACAAGCTATTTACTACAAAGCTACAGAAAAATTAAATTATACAGCAGGAGAGTACTATATGTTCAATAGTGACAAGTTCCATATGCTTTGATTAGAAAAGTTAATTAATTGTTCACCAAGGAGAAGATGCAAAAAACATCAGAGGACCACAACATAGGACTTTCTTCTCCAAAATATTACTTAACACCATACAGAAGAGCAGATAAACCAAATAGCTGTACCTCATTTCGGCTACTAACATCAGCTTTATCATTGATGATGGATGGCTCCTCTTTCATTTCAGGATGCTATAAAAAAAAAGATTCTGGTAAGTCATGATAAACCAAATACTTTTACAGGATCACATGTGAAAGAACTTGAGCTTCTCTAAGACTACAAACTTGAGAAGAATCTTCAGGCACCTGCTCTACCTCATCAACAGGAAACTCATCGTTCATAGAATGGTCACTGTGTTGTACTTCATCCACACTTTTTTCATGACCTTCCGCCACATCCTGATATAAATATATAACATAAGTACTAGATCAAGCAACAAATATCAAAAAAAGCATAAAGGAGACATTTTTCAAAAGGCACATACAAGTTTTACAGCAATCATTGGAGATAATAGATAATGTTGCACTACGAATATCTAAAGTCAGTTCTACAATTACCAGTTGACCAAATTTTCTGTTATGCACAACAGCATTATTATCTCCAGAGTGTGCACCATTGTAAATCTCTTAGAAAGTCAAAACGTTTTATTTCTAAACAAAAGGAGTACCCCACCCTGTAGCCAAATTTGCACATCTCACAATGTTTACAGAACTTTATCATATAGAAAAATGCTAGGCATAATGAGACATAACACATCTGTCACAAAAAAACAAATTAGTTATCGTGCATATCCTTGTGAAAGAGCAATGCAGAATAGATTCACCACTAAAGATAAGTTTTAGGATTTGGAACCATAAAAGATCAATTGTCTGATTAGTTCTTCACTTTGTGGACCCATGATTAGGTAAATCCTTAAAATTTTCTAAAAGGGCTAAGGAACCTATGAAAGGAAGAGGAGAGTAGAAAGAATTGCAAGCACAAAGCCCAACTCCAAATATGAAGATCTCATGAAGCCTCAAATGTAAATTGTTAAAAGAAGCCACCTTTTGAAATGTGAATTTAGTACCTTCTTATTGATATAGGAGGCAAGGCTACATAATCATTCATTAAAAAAAAGAGAAAGAATAACGTATTGAGGAAATAACTTAAATTCCCTTAAGCAGCACTTGCTTCAGATTACTTAGCATCTCCACAAAAACACGTACCAATTGACATTGCCTTTCACTCTTAAAGACACAAGAAATGAATGAAGGACTAATCGTGGATGCAAGTTAAATTCCCTGAAGTCATACCTAATGCAGATCACTTTCACAAAGTTTCCCAACAAGCTAAATGTTCACAATATCTTGTCTTGTTATGGTAGATGCAAAGACTTTCTTGACATCTTCCCTTCTTTTTCAGGCATTTAATGCCCGCAATTAAAGAGCTAACAGCCCAGATTGGAACCATAAAAAATAACAGTCAAAACCTCCAGGCATAGAAGTTTGTTAATGATTTTATTTCTTCTTTTATGGTAATTTCGCAGATGACGTGTCCCTTTTCCTTATATATTTTCTAATCCTTTTTGTAAGCATGGGGACAAACTGTAGGCCTCCTCCTTCTGATAGACATTTCTGTGGATGTTGCAAGTAAGGATGCCAAGTTTTATACCCATAAGAGAAATTTTACTTCTTAAAATCATAATGAGGCTTTGAAAGCTTGGACATCTAAAAACTACAAAAACCATGGTCGATTAAGAGTGCAACAGAGATGTGAAATTCAAATGCCTAAAACATGTGAAGGGAAAAAAATCAGCCAGCAGACAAGAAATTTTTTCCCAAGTTCTCACTATCTACTTCGATAAGATATTCTGATATCCTTACTTAATTTGGTACATGTTTGACATCATCTAATAATGTAACAGTTATAAACGTGAAATAATCAACCTTTATGGAAGGAGAGTCTTCCAGGAGGCCAATCTTATCATGGATGTCACTCTTCACGGCTTCTTCTTGAACTTCAGTTTTCTCCTCAGCTTTGCTTGCCTCTAGATTAGCATCATCAGCTTCCTTTCGGTCCTTCTCTTCCTTTTCTCTCTTTAACCGTTCTTTCTCCTCAGCTTTCTCTATTTGTTCTTTTTTCTCTAGATCAAGAGAAGTGAACTTATAGGAAATGAAATTTTTATTTTTACAAGGAAACTTATAAGAAATGAAATTACTGAATTGCTTATGAGCTATCACCTTGCTAGGACAGAAACAGATATTAGTGCGTGAAATCTCAAAATACACAAACAATTGGACTTTTCTCATGTCACTTGTAGAAAGTGAACAACAAGAAAAGTGACAATGATATCAATAATTAGTTTTGAGAAGGTTGCTCTACTTGGCATAGGTCTAAATATGTTACTGAACATGATAAAGTCTTCTAGTTTCTACAAGGTCTCAGATCAGGGAACTATTAGGTATCTCCTCAGAATTTTCCCTATAGATTAACAAGATGTGCATAATGAACAGTATATAGTCTTTTCTGGAATAGTTCTCTATGGTAAAATCAGTATCTGCTTTTTATTGATGGATAGGTACCATATAGATACCAGAGTAAGTTCTTGGAAACAAATGGAGAGACATCTTGGGTTATGCTTTTCCCCCATATTTAGTATCTCTTCCCAGCAAATGGAACCAGTTGTTATTTATACAGGACGCAGAGAGCGTGAGTTGTATGGGACCTCATATTCAGGAAAAATTTTGCTAGATTGGAGATGGTATATCTTCAAAGCTATGTTATGCGGACTTTCCAAAATGTTGCCGTACCCCTGTCCGATCGTCCAAAAAAACACTACTTTTGGAGGATCTGACACACATCCGAGCAACATAGCTTCACAGCTTGCTCGGGCTTCTATACAGAGAAAAGATCTCAATGACGTGTAGAGACTGTTGAAAGAGGCAGGAAAGAATGGTTTCTTCACAGTAAGATTGTGCTATTAGAGAGTTTTGAGGAGGAGGGGAAGTGACTTTCCTTATTTCTTTTTTTGTGGATGCCTGAAGCACCAAAGAAGGTGTATTTCTTTGCTAGCTGGCAGTATAGAGGCCATTTTTTTAGCATGGATTCCTAAAAGACTTGCTTACATGCAAAAAACTTTTGATTCTCCAAGTTAGGAGGGTCATACACAAAAATGAGGAAATGTAGGAAATGAGGTCCGTTCTCTTTTCTATTTAGGCTTGTTGCATTTGTACCGTAACATAGAAAAGATCAACATCAGAATGAACAATTTTCCAGAGATATGCAAACCGGCCCCAATCTGGAGTGATAGTAACATAGCAGAGGAATGTAGGTGGCATTCATCAAGCTAGGATAGTAATCCTCTAAAGTACAATCTTACTTGTGGGGAAGAGAAACTTACCCTTAAGCTGCTCAACTGTGTCTTTAAGTATCTTCTCCTCATTTTTCAGTTTAGATAGTTCATCTTCCTCTTTTGCTATTGCAAGTTTAGCTTCTTCAACCTCCTTCCTCCTTACAGTTAGACCTTCCTGATATGTTGAAATCTTTTTCTTCAATTTTTCTCTAGCTACTTTGCCGGCCTCCCAACATGTATTTGGGCACATAACTTTACCATCATACTCATCACTCCCGTCGCAACAATCTGCTCAATTGTGCCATTAAGATAGTTAATAGGATTTAAATTTTGAGAAACATGAATATACGTAAAAATGAATTAATCGACAGGAAGAGATTGTCAAAGATAGTCCAAAGGCACTAAAATAATTCTACAATGGTTATTTATATAAGAAGATATATCCTATACTGACAATGAATTCTTCAAAAACCGAAAATTTATGAAACTCAGCTTGTCCTAGATTTGAAAGATAGGTACTGTGCAACCATCTTTTTTTCTTTTTATTCATAAGCACTTCTGTATTGATAGTCATTCAAACATATTTGTAGTTACAAAAAGATGCACTATTGCAAATCACACAAAGCACTGCGACAGTAGAAAAAGATGCCAATCAAACAGTATACAGAAAGGCAAGAGCACAATAGTTCATACCACAAATGCCATCATTAACCCTAGATGAGTATATGAAGAGAGGAACATGTCCTGTATTTTTGCAATAAAACTTCCCACTAGGGCATGCCGAAGTCCCTGCAAAACCAATCACCAAGCACAAACAACATTCAACAAAATGCACATATTATAGCCAAAAAGGGAAAAGCAAACATCTTTGAACCCAAAAGAAATTATAACATACTTTTGTCTCTGAAATGATCCGCAAATAATCCTTAATTTTCTAAAAAGATGAATTATTTAGTATTTGAATGAAATGAGCCAACGTGGTGAAATGTATATCAAGGATTAGTCACACTCAACTATGTTCTTGCTGACCTCAAATAAATAAATAAACAAACAAATGGAAGCGTCCACTTTTAGACAAGGTGGTTCAAGCAATTTATTTTGCTACCAGAGCATGCAAAGATCCTAGTGGTTCGCGTCTCAACAACACCACAAACGAAACATTTTCACATGCTTGGACCGAGATAAAAAATAAGGCTCCCGCATGAGGGGCACTTTGCAAACCTAATATAAATAAATGGAAGTGCCTTTCTGTAGTGGTCTACATAGTTCAACATTTGAAATTGATGCATGGTTGATTGATTGAAATGCACAAGAAATGCATATTTTTTGCATAAACAAAGGAACAAGTGAAAAATGAGGGGAAATGGGGGAAAAACACACACACCTGGCTCGTTGGACCCAAATAAAATTCTAACATACTATTGCCTCTGAAATGCACAGCAAATAAATCCTCGATTTTCTAAAAAACAAATTATTTAGTATTTGCATGAAATGAGCCCCTGTATGTGAAATGTATATAGAGGATTCATATAGTCAAACTCAACTATGTTGTTGCTGGCCTCAAATAAATAATAAATAAGTAAGGAAATGGAAGTGTCCGCTTTTACATAAGGTGGTTCAAGCAATTTATTTTGCTATCAGAGCATGCAGAGATCCTAGAGATCCTAGTGGTTCAAGTCTCAGCACCACCAGAAACAAAATATTTTCAGGCTCCCGCATGAGGGGCACTATAAAGGGAACTCTGGTGCACTTAGCCCCTCTTATGTGTGGGTTCCGGTGAAGGTCCATACCACATTGGATCTATCTCGTACGTATCTGTTTCCACAACTTGAACATGGAGGTCACTAGGCAGTAGCTCTTGCCGTTGTGCTAAGGTTCCATGAGGGGCAGTTTACAAACCTAAACTAAACAAATGGAAGTGTCTTTCTCTAGTGATCTACATAGTTCAACTTTTGAAACTGACACGATAGTGGACTGATTGAAATGCACTAGAAATGCATATTTTTTGCATAAACAAAGGAACAAGTGATAAGGGGGGAAATAGGGAAAACACACACACACTCACACACACACACACTCACTCTCACACACACACACTAACACAGACACACTCTCGCACACACAGACTAACACACACACACACACACACACACACTCTAACACACACACACACACACACTAATACACACCTGGCTCGTCGGACCCATCGTGGCAGTCACAAAAATCATCATTGAGCTGAGACTTAGTGAATTTCTTGGACCCATCTTTGCATTCTATAGCACCCAATGATAAACCCTTGTAATAATTCTCATCTGCACTTCAACAGTAAAAAATAACGAATCTTTTCACCGGAAAATTATAAAATCACGAAATGGATCATCAGTAATCCCATTAAAAAGCAAAGACTGAATATTTATTATTAATTTTTACGAAAATAAATTGAAATAAAGAAATAAGTGTAGGAGAAATTAATGGGAAAACCTTGAGGAGAAATTCCAAGATTGTCAATGGAAGGAAGAGATACGGATCTGTCAATTGAATAAACTATAAAAGAAATTAATAAGATGAATTGAAATTTTATTTTCATCATTTTCACCAAAATTATGCAATTGGAGCTCTCTTATGTATATTTGTTAATCACCATTACGGACAGCCCAATCAAAAGAGTTTTTGCTTCAGTTAGAATTGAAAGTTCGACCTCCATTGGTGGGTGCTTTAAAACGGTGACGTTTTAGCGGTCTTCATGTGAGTACTATTTTATTTTTTGAGTAAATTCAACATAACCCCGTTAGCATTTAAGGGCTTGTTTGGTAGGATAGATAAGTGATAATTAATGCCGAGATTAAATTTGATATGAGTTTATTTTATATTTGGTTGGGCCAAAATCGTGGTATAACTATTTAAGGATTAGTTATCCCGGGATTATAGTGTTATTTATCCATATGAGAGAGTAGAATAACTAATTTCAGGATAACTAATCCCAGAATAATTAATTACGGATTAGTTTCGGATGGTTTCGAACCATCTTTAGGTCATTTTCAGATGCAGGTTTTTAGCTACAGGGATGTGCATTGTGATCGCGATTATTTGATAATATTAGCGAAGAGAGCGTAAATATTATTATTGTTATTGGTTGTGACATATTGTCCAATACCCAAACATGAAATGCTTTTCTTTATATTTATCAAAAGTTCATTACTCAAATGATCGCTTAACTATCTAAATTGCAAGTAAAACGGTTGAGTTATTTATGAATGTCTTTGGCTAGATTTGATTTTACCAAAAATGATGAAAGTCAAGTTTCTTTTATTTGTAATAGAAAAACCACTTAACTATTTTTATAACACTCAGAAGGTCATTCAACTAAAATTCTCAAGCATATATAACGTATATTATAAATATAGCTTTATTTTAAATAATTATTATTTTGTATTAAAAATCGTGATAATTTATGTGTTTTCTTTTTCTATATCGTTTACTTTTCTTTTGACTTTCTTTTTTATTTTGTAGTTCTATAATGAAGATGAAGTCAATTAATTACAATAATTAATGAAAAAAATTAAAATATTATAAAAGTAATAGGAAGCAAAGTTAACTAGAGTTTTTAATTATTTTTCAACCAAACTACAGGATAGTTTAGAGGAAGTTGGAGTTTTTCAACATTTTTTCAACCAACCAAAAAAACAATTCTATATAAATTTTTAATTCGTTTACACCTAAAGGTCGTTTGGTACGAACACAAATAATGCAGGGATTAGTAATACAGAGATTGTAGTGCTGGGATTATTTTTTATCAAGTGTGTTGGTTCATTGTATTAAAAATTAGCTATGCAATGTATAATTTAAGCTTGTGTTTGGTTTAAAACTGTATAAAATCTTCTTATTATACCCTTAAATATTCTTCTTTCTGTATATAAAGAAATTTAGTAAAAGTGTTTGAGGGGTGGTTTAGTAATTTTAGGGTCTTATCCAGGTATAGTTAATGCAGGGATTAGTAATCCCCTGGTTTCCTTGGTATTAGTCAAGCCCTCCTATGAGGTATAAGTAATCCATGTATTAGGTACGCATAAATTGAATTGAGCAACCAAACATTGTATTGAACGAATTAAATTTTTATACAGGAATTATTTTACTTAATACATCCTACTAAACAACCCCTAATATTCTATACACGAATTAGGCCGCGACTAACCTCGAAGATGTAATTGAGAGTCAGGTAATCGACGAATCCAGGATTTAAATTCTACTGATTCAATTTTTATGGCTTTTAGCGTTGAACTCATAATATTTTTAAAGTTATGGGTTGATATATACTATTTATACAATTTTAATAAAATTTTTTACTCCATATCGAAAGTTAAGGGTTCTGTTGAACCTGTCGGCAACACACTACATACGCCTTAATCTTCACCTTCTCCAACTAAGTTTTCAACTTTTTTTGTTAAAGTTTACCTATAAATTTTTCGTCATTGTTTCTTGTGTTATTTATTCTAAGCTAGTATAATACTTTTTTCGCGAATGTTAAAAGTATATCTGTTATAACTGCCTTTATATTCTAGGATGGAGCTAGCCTTATTTAAGGAAAGTCAATTCACATCCCTTCGTCGAAAAATTACATTATGAATTTTAATTTTTTTTACATATATATACTATATATTGAATCCTTGCCTTCTTTATGTATTTAACATTATGTAGTTTTAATTTATTTATTTTTTTACATATATATACTATATGTTGAATCCTTGCCTTCTTCATGTATTTAACATTATGTAGTTTTAATTTTTTTTTTTATATATATACTATATGTTGAATCCTTGCCTTCTTTATGTATTTAACATTATGTAGTTTTAATTTAATATTTCTTGACATAAAAAAGTGAAATTATTTTTCATAGTTCTTAAATCTATTAGTATTTTCCTTCAAAAAGACACTAAAACTTGATAAAATTGACTTGAGAAAGTGAAACAGAGCTATTATTGTTTAATAAACATATAAAATAATTTTTGTGTTTTTAAAAAATATTTACCTGAAAATTTTCGTCTGGTCATCTTATATTTTATTTTATTTTATTTTCGATATTTGTGCAGAATGTGAAGAAGAGAAGCATTGCTGTATTAAGGTTAATAATTTGCAGGACTGGATGGATGAGAATTATCTTTATTACAAGTGCTGTTACAAATTCAAAAAGGTAACTTTTAAGCCTGATTTACTGTTTATATTTCTTTATATATAATTTTTAGACCGGTAATACAATCAGTATTTTAAAAGGCATTTTTGATGTTGTCTGGGGCTCGCCCTTAGGCGGGATACTCGCAAAACGTCCAAAGGCTCATATGTCGGACTTAGTTTTGTGAGGCTTACGCCCTAACCACCCGACTCTAAACACATCTAATGCTTAACACTTCGGAATCGCCCAACAGTTATTATCAGTGGCGGATTCAGGATTTTAAGGTCGTGGGTGCTCACTCTCTGGCCATATAAAAAAATTGATTAATGCAAGAATTGATCCCTAACCACTTCATATTTATGCACTCTATTCTCACCTCTTAACCAAAGCACCCAGAAGACTTTTTGTTTATTAGGTGCTTGCTAATTCTTTATACCAATATTTCCTGTATTTTATATATAATTATACAGAGTTTGTATCGGAGTTAATGGGTGCTTCAGCACCCTGCACGGTCAACATAGATTCGCCCCTGGTTATTATACAAATCATGTGTCAATTATCTAATTTCATGTTTTTATGTTATTTAACATGAAGTAAATTTTGACTATTTAATTGATTTGTTATTTTCAGCTTGTTTCTGTGGAGGTGATTAGAAATAAAGAAACTGGCAAATGTATGGGCTATGGTTTTCTTTGGTTCAAAACTCACTCAGAAGCAATGGAATTTTTAAATAAAAATGAAGGAAAGCAAATGCCAAATTCCAGCCAGAATTACTCATTGGTCTTTGGAAAATTTTCAAGGCCTATGTTCTTTTTACATAGTTTATTATCCTTTTAAAGATTATGTTATTTTATGTATTATTCATTTACATAGTTTAATGTAATACTTACAATTGGTTTTTATGGTATTTAGATGATGGATTTTTTCTTGAGTAGTTTCCAATAAAAACTTTTACTTCCATCACACCTCTGCATGATGTGAGAAAACGAACGGACTCATTATTCGCTGAGTTTCTAATCGTGCACTACCTCGCTTTCGAATTTGATTATTATCCTCTTATCTTAGGGGTAATCAAGCCAGTACTTGTGGATTCAGGGGCGGAATCAAATCGGAAGAGTGTCGCAGAAAGATAAAGATCAGCACTTCCCTTTTACGACATAAGAGGGAGGGGGCCTCATTCCTAAAATGCCTTTCCGATTGCCTCCGCCCCTATCACTTAAAGCTACGGCATCCCACCGATCTCCGAATCGGCTCAGCTAGTTGGCTTTGTATATACACATATGTACAATGTAGTACATATATAGTAGAAAAGTTAAAAAGCAATTTAATAGAAGAAGGGTAATTGAAATACTAAATTTGCACGAAAAAGCTTTAACAATGTCTTATTTAATTTTTTTCCTTTTTACATTAACAAAAAACATGCATAATAACAAGAATAAAGACAACACTTCCCCTCTCTTAATTTGCGTTGCGGCAAATTCTAGCAGTTGGGTTTGTAACACAAACTTGATAGTACTTCTTCTTGGCTTCCGGGGAGCCGCGCTTCGGCTCCTCCTCGGCCATGGCGGCCTTTGCCACTGAACTAGCGGCAACGGCCGCCATGGCAAAGAACAACTCTCTCCGGCCACTGTTGTTGCTTTCTTTCTTGTTGCTCATTACAACATTTTCTCCTTCAAATGGCACCTTTGAGCTTGCCTTCACCATGACAACCCCTCGGCGGTTCGCGGCCGGGACTTTGGTCAAGGCCGCAACGGAACCGCCGGCCAAGGAGGTTGTCATTGTCATTGAAGCCATTTGATCAACTCAAAAATTTTCCTAGTTTGATTGCTTATTACTTGCTTTCTCTGTTGTGCAAAGAAATGGTTTGGCTTTGGTGTTAGTTAAAAATATGTATACATGTAAGGAACAAAAAGGAAATAGTGAATTTCCATAAGGTATGTTATCCATTTTCTTATCTAAACAAAGGATTCAGAGCCAATGATTTTTTGCCATGTGTACATCTTAATCTTGGAAGAAAATTTGTGGTTATTGAGCTCCTATTATAGGTACCAATTTTGAGGTCGATTCTTTTTCTTTTCATGTTTTTTGGCTTTTGTTTTTATTTTTTCTTTTCTTGACCATTTTATGGTTCTTTTAGCTTTTCCAAGCGACGGTTGTTCAGTTGGTAAAAGTACTTCCACCTACGACCGTTAGGTCCTGGGTTCGAGTCACGCTGGAGGGGAAGTGTGAAAACACTATAGATCCTCCTAATTTGGGAGGGATTTAAAAATAAATAAATAAATATATATATATATATATATATATTTATT